>CM038463.1:45413270-45616696 GCA_021464415.1 Lonicera japonica
TTAGAGAATCTGACAGCACCTTGCAGTTGATCAAATAAATCATCGATTCGAGGCAACGGATACTTGTTCTTAATAGTGACTCGATTTAGCTGTCGATAATCTATACATAACCGCAAAGACCCATCTTGCTTCTTAGCGAATAGAACAGGTGCTCTCCACGGAGATACACTGGGTCTGATGAACCCTTTCCGTAATAATTCATCAATTTGAGTTTTTAGTTCCTTTAACTCAGCAAGAGCCATACGATATGGAGGTAAAGATATAGGCGCAGTTCCTGGAACAATATCAATAGAGAAGTCCACCTCCCGATGTGGGGGTAGACCCGGAAGATCATTGGGGAACACATCAAGAAATTCCCTAACCACTGGAAGATCAGAAGGACGAGGACTGCCATCCTTTCGTGCTACAATGCTAGCCAACCACCCAAAGTAACTCTGTTGTTCTTTGGGTTTAAAATATGCACACGGGACAAGTGACTCGGGTTCACATTGAAAAGTCAAAATCTTACTATCTGACAGTGGAATTGTTACCCGATGTCTAGAACAATCAATTACCGCGCGAAAAGTAGCTAACCAATCCATTCCCAATATAAGATCATAATCCCCCATATCAAGTATGATAAGATCAAACTCTATCGAGGACTCCCCAAAACTCAAGGAACAATTTTTACAAACGGAACCCAACCGAATTTGATTTCTCGTGGGTGTACCAACCCACAAAGGTATATTCAATAATTCAACATACAATCCCAATTTATCAACCAATGCACGTGAAATAAAAGAATGAGAAGCACCAGTGTCAAACAAAACTTTAACCCAGGTACTAAAGAATAAAATAATACCTTCCATCACTTTAACCTCTGGCGGCTCTGACTGTGTCAACGTGTAGACCCGACCCTGTGTTCTACCACCACCCCGAGAGTATGAGTTCCCACCTCCACGAGACCCGCTCTGACTCTGCCCACGGCCTTGACTACCCGGAGTGCTAGAAAAGGATTGTCCTTCGCCGCCCGTGCGACTTGAGCCTTGAAACTGCGGCCGACTGTTAAAGGATTGGGATGGTTGTTGTTCTCGTCTCACATTTGGACAATCTCTCTTGAAGTGCCCCAGCTGACCACACCCATAACAGAGTCTTTCTCGGAACCCTTGATTTTCATTCCCCGAACCCGTAGACTGACCTCTACCGTAACTTCCACTAGAGGATCCCGACTCACTCTTGTACCTCTTTCCCGGACCACCTGACCTTTTTCCCTCAGTACGCCTCTTTTTGTCGAGAAACCTACTGGCATCTATCCTTTCTTGCTCCACCTTCATCGCTGTCCTCACGGCTTCAGCAACACTGCCGTAATTCAAGTGATATACTTTCTCCCGAATCGAAGGTTCATACATCACAGTAAACCAAAATATACACGTAGTATCAGAGCCTCTATATCGTCCCTGACCCGGTCGTGTCCTTGTCCTCGTGGGACTCGTGAGTACCTGAAATATTTTTAAAGAAAAATCGGGGTGAGCCATTTGTTCAGTAGGGGGGGTACCAGGCATATGTTTAAAAACAAGTTTGTAAACATATTTTTTTTAGACCATGGTAATATCAATAATATCAACAGAAAATCCAAAATTCATCAAGTGATCATGCATGAACATGCTAATGCAGGTTACCTCCCGTGTCAACCGATTTCCGTATAATAGAAAGCATGCGTGATGAATAGATTCCACTGCTGCCAAGATATGATAACCTGGGATCAATTGTCCCGATCCCACACAAGTATAGATAACAATAGCCCTGGGATCATTCACCCCGATCCCATATAAATACAGATAATCGCAAAACCATAGTGCCTTGCCAATTTGCCTAGGTTCCCGGGCTCCACACCGGTGGCTTATAGGCGGCCAAACGTTGCTCCCCCAGGGGTTTAGGGATTTTCAACCCAAGGGCACCGAGCCCTACTTATTTTCCCATCCCGGCAAGCACTATACATTCACACCAAGAGTCATTTTTCGAGAGACACAAGCTCTCTGAATCAATATGATATGATATAGGCCTTTCATGAGATAACTTGCCAAGTCAGAAATCACGAATCCACGAGTCCATCCAAGAACTTACCATAAGAGTTTTCGGCCTTTGGTTGACACAATGATGACATGTATAAATGTATATCGTGCATAACATGATAATAGTGCATATGAAGCAATATATGCCATATATACTCTAACCAATTCATCCATATATCATTTGACATGGAGAATTTACCAATAAACCACTTTCATAATCAATATCATACATACAATCAAGAGATATCTCATTTGGTTCAATTAACTCTCCATACCAAGTATGTATGGCATATATCGCTTTGAATCAAGTATTCTTAATCATCAAATATTAACATAGTAACCCCTTTCATTAACCAAATGAATTTACTCAAATTATGGAGTGGACTTTGGAATATTTAAGAAAGTATTCAAGATTCCCGCGTAGGAATCAATACCGCACACCAATCTTGTAAAATTCACCAAAAAATCATTCGTTATCCTTTTTAGGTAATTCCAAAGCCATAAGTTAGGTATTAAACTATATTTTAAAATACATACTTGATACTTCACTTTTATCATTACCAATATGCCCAGATTTAATCAAAACAGTGGCCAAAATAACTACCGATTTCAATAATCGAGCAAGAACCCAACATATGTGTATAAAGCTATTTAAAAACATATAAACAAGTTTATGAAGTGTCAAAAACCAAGAAAATACCCCTACCTCAGTTTATGAGTGAGAAAGAAGAAGGAAATTTGATGCTTCAAGCTTCCCCAAAGAGTCCTCAAGGTAGAAGATGATGAATAGCAAGCTAAGAAGTGTTTCGGATGTTTTTCGATGTGTAATCCTTCGATCGGAAGTGAAAATAGGTAAGATACGCTCAAAAACACCTATATTTCTCTCTCTAGAACTCTCTAGAATTTAGTGGAAGTTTCTGGTTCGAAAATGGTTGAAAAATGGCTTAAAACGAGATAAAACCGACTTTAAGTCGGTTGCTACAGTAACCGCGCGTGGGTTTTTGGTTCTGGAGCACTGTTTTTGTTTTGACCATAACTTTTGACTCGGAACTCCGATTGAGGTGTTCTTTATGTCCACGGAAAGGTATTTCAAAGCTATAAAACTTTATACAAGGAAGTTTTCTCAAATTATGGACAAATTTTTCTCAGAAATTCACCGAAGACAGCCCTCTGCCGAATACTATTAAACAACCAGAATTTAGCGATGGGCCTACTTCGCGCCCTGTTTTGATCCACGAGGAGTGCGAATTAGCTTTCGACCAAAACACGAAAGTTGTAGAATGATGCGAATTAGCTTTCGACCAAAACACGAAAGTTAGCAAAACTTCAATCGGATAAATAACAGAGGACTTACGATAGCCCAAAGTTAGCTCAAATTAACGAATCCCAAAGAACCCAAAACTTCCTATTTACCAACCAAAATTCATTGGGACCACCCGAATCATAAAACGATCATTCTAATATATATAAAAGAGTTAATATAACATAATTAACATTAATTAAAATACAGGATGCTACAGGAATAGTGCTATAAAATAGTATTATATTATTTTTAGGGCTCTCAAGTATTTTTTATCTCAGTCCGGCTTTAATTTTTTTATCTAACTTTAATTTTATCAATTATAATTGATCAATCGCATGTAAAATTGATGTTTATCTCAAAATCAGTCCAGATTTTGTATTTAAACCCTGTTTTCAAAACCAAAGGCGTAGAACGAGCTCTAAACGAATTTTATCAGTTAATTTTACAAAATCTCAATTTTATTAGTCTCAGTTTATAAAGGAATCAATTTACGTTTGTACTCGGTTTAATTTATAAATTGCAATGCTCACTTAAATATCCAATATGAGAGTACTGAATTCATCAATGTAGGTTTAAATTATTAAACTATGGTACACTATTGACGAACGAATCTCAAGAATTGCCGGATATCGGATTCCAAATCGAATTAGCTTCTAAAAAGCCCCGAATCTTTCCAAAAACACCTGTTTTACTATTTATTATTATCAAAAATCATTTTTTAAATCACACACACTTATTTCTAAAATTAAAAGGTGAATTACGAAGCACATGGTTTTCATCCCAACCCCAAAGTCCCGTTTTCCTAAAATTGTGGACCGATACACGATTACTTCAATTAACATGCAAATTTTCGATTATAATTCCACGCATATCCTACTTAGAGACTGAAAGGGCGAATTGGGTGCCTAATACCTTTTCGATTCGTAACTTAATCCCCGAATCTTCGAATCAATTGGTTTCACATTAATTGTGTTTAGGAGGTCATTGAATTCATAAATGTTCCTCTTTTACACATACTTTTGTTTGTTTAGTAAAACAAACTGGCAACTCTGATTCCTTTGAAAATTGTCACATTTTCTTAATAATAAAATGAACCATTTTTCAAAATTAAAACGAAAAAAAAACCCGAAGGAATCGCCGCCACGGGGGCCTGCGTCCAAAGCACTAGTTCTCACAGTTACTGAGGGTGAGATGTTTTAGACAATACAGTTGTCATGCCACGTCATACAAACTAGCCAACGGTTTTAAATATTTATATACTAAATGAAAGTATGTATTTTCTTATTAAAGGATTAGTTGTAATCTAGCAATACTTCTTCTACCTTACGTATGAGGTTTATGACTATTTTATGAGATTAGTGAGCTTTTATATATATTTTCAGTTGACTTATATCTTAATCTATTTTGGGGATGGGAAAGCATCGACATGCATGTTATAATATTTATTCTATTCTCAGAGGAAATTACTTTCGTCCTTGCACCTCACACACATTTTTTTAAGGCATATTCTTATATATAAACCTTAAAGTTCCCACTAAGCCCATGTTTGGCTCAGTCTTATTTTCCCAAAACAGTTTTGCAAGTATTCTTCGAGGGACGGCACGCGTACGATTCTAGAGAGCCTTTGATAACATAGAACCTTGTGGTCGTCCATGGACGACCTAGGACATATGTAATTTATACATTTAGGATACCTTATATAATGCCATTTGTAATTGACTTAGAAGTATCATTAATTATATAAATGTTGTAATATTAATCTTTGTTTGGGACCACATTGGAGGAATTGGATTATGTAAGTACTTGATACCTTGAATAGTTTGACATATGTGTGTGTGGATGTGGAGTTTGTTTAAAAAGGTTGAAACTTATGTTGTTATATACAAGTTTAGATTTGTTAAACTTACAGATTCCTCATGCCAAAAAATTTCTAAACCAAATTTTCAAACAAGAAATGCTTTTGATATACATGAATTATTTTAATTTACACCCGCCGTAGCGTACTTCACCATGATTAACCGGGTTCCTGAGGTGAGATCCTCTTAATGGAATTCAAGGCATCACAGTACAGTAATGAAATAATTGGTGGGATTTATTCTAAACCTGACTTTAAAACGTATATAAATAATACAACACCCATTTAAGTTCTTATAAAACTCACCAATTGGTAATATCCAGTTAAAAAAACTATTGAGTAAAGACTGAGATGACGGACATGGCGGAGTTAACTTAATTTGACACTTATACGGGGTTTTTTGAACACATGCACACACATATGTATTTGGTTTATGTACTAAACCTTGTTGGATAAATGTTTGATATGTATATATAATTTGATGAACTTAAAGCATACAATTTGATATGTATGTTAGAGTGATTTACTAAAAGCCACATTTTTCTTATTGGTTTGGATATGTTGTAAACTTGGTTTTGCTATTTTAATGAAAATCTTTGTGGGCAATGATTGCATTATATTATTTATTTAAATATTGTGCATGTGTGTCTTTTATTCCATATAGTATATGATTTGGTGTGTAGAGTATAACTTACACACAGAAGATCATATCATCAGTTCTTGTAGAACATAAGTTTAATGGTTCACAGTCTTAGATGCAATTGGACACCCATCGGTAGGATTGTAGCACAAGTTTTAGTAGTTTATCTTAACAATAGAAAACGGTATAGTTTTAACTCGTTGTGCTAGTAAACTTTGTGTGTATTGAATAGGATCAGTTTGGGTTAATTGTTTTTATACTGACTATATAAAACAATTTAAAATTTCATGGTTATTATGATTACTTATGCTCTTAATCTTGAAATAATTAATAGACATATATATGCAGTGTTTGTTGTTTTGACTCATTAAGAGTGAGATTCATTTATGGATCAATAATCTTCGCGAATTGGATGACGACACTGTATGTGTGATGAATATTAATTATTGATGGAATCCACGTCCCGATATAGGGATTGATGATAGCCCCTTGAGAAGCTTAAAAGTTTTGATCATGTCAAACCCTGCAGGTGGATTATGTTAATCCAACATATCAAAAAGTTAAGTAGTAGGCTCAAGGATTAAGAAGTCATTTAAATATAATTGTCAGTAATTTAATTTAAATGATGTTTATCTGTAATCTTAACATGGGGAGAATAATAAGTATTTAATAACAAAGAGCTCAAAATTAATTTTGAGATAAGGACGGGAGTGCAATTATAATTCTTTAGTGGTGTGAATTATAATTTATGGAAGGAACTAATTCATAGTGGAATTAGGATTCTAACTTTCCATAGGAAGCCCAAACACTTATTTCTCCTTAAGGTCCCTATCGTAGCCTTATATATACGCCGGCCTTGTCTCTTCTCATAATAACAATAATTCTCTTAAGTTAGGGTTTGTTCTATTGAGAGAGGAGAAAATCTTGGTGATACCGTAACCCACACCCGGTGCAAGATTTGATGGCAGAAGGAATACGATAGAAGATCTTTAGGTTTTTGACACAGCAGTCGTAAATCAATCGTAACTTTTGATCGCACCGTTGGATCGGGCTGATTTTTTGATATGTTGTTCAGAACGCAAAGTTCCTAATAAAACTTAGAAAATCAGGACGATCAAAAGTCGTTTCAGTAGCGAAAACAATCGATTTTCGCAGCCCAGCTAGAATAAAAAATTCTGGCCAAATCGCAATCTGATGCTTTCAAACTCTAGTCTCCTCATATGGATCCTCTACATGATCCACAAAGGTGAAATTCATTTATTCTTATAGGGTTTTAGCAAAAGTTTTTTGTTCAATCTATACGCAATATCAAACCATCATGTATTTATGTTTCCATCAATGTATACAATATATTTATATATTGGATACATATTCGAGATAAGTATATTGTTTGGTAGGATTATTGATACTATATAATGTGGGCATCTTATAAGATATATGGATAGATTTACTTTAAATTATTATAATATAGTTGTTAATGGATTTTCCCACAAGTTGACTATATAAGTATAGTTACACATTCTCTACTTTTGTTACATATCCCGTGTATGTATAATTTTATATCGCTAATGGTTAGCTTTTGACGTATATGTACTTGCTATCTCAATTGATTTGAGATTTATATAGTTTTATGATTTGGCACCATATTGTATCATTTGGTTAGTTACCCTTAATATCTTAGCCTTGGTGGCTACATGACATATTTGCCTTTGGGGGACATAGCATGTGTGGCTACATGAGCTACTTAGCCTTAGGGGCTTACCATTAGGTGGACCTTAGTTGGGTGTGATGCCCCAAATCCCATTTGAAATATAAAGTGCATCAAATCCAAAGTTCGGTTCTTTATTTTGGGAGTTCGTACACAAATACATTTGCATATAAATCCAATTTATATACAACTCAGTCCTTCTCATAAGGATTATAAGTAGTTGGTACTTCAGAGGTATCTAGAACGGAGAATCACATGCCACCCCGAGAACCCACATGCAAAACTATTTGAAAACGGGAGTGAGCCAAAACCGGGCTAAGTGGAAACTAATATAAGTTTTATAGAAAGTACACCTTTCCATCAAACATATGCGTGCCTTTGTAATAAAATAGAATACATACTTTTTAATAATGCAAATAGTAAATGAAGCTGCATACATGCATGCCGAACCCCGCTAGGATACTCGTCCTATATTCTGGAAGCTAACTCACATAACTAGCCATATTCACCCTTAAATTCCATAGATGTACCACTATAAGATTTCTCGTAACTCTTGGAGTTAATGAACTTATTTCTACCTTACCGGTCACTAGCTTCATACGGGTCGTCATGCTAAGTATGCTCACATCCCACAATGTAATTAACATCGTGTATTTCATGTTCGAAACTACTCCATGGCTAATTCATAAATATAAGATATATCGATAACATTAAGCCAAGTACTTAGTATTTCCTTTTAGATTACAGTTTATTATGTATTTTGTTCTTGGCCAGCTAGAAGAAGGTTTTACCATTAAGGAACCCATATGCATTACGTATAGATGTGCCTATATGCCACGTCTAAGCCCAATGATCATTAATATTATCTATTTCCAACTTTGTACATTAATAGATTATGAAATTGGCCAAGTGTTCCTTTATGTATATTATGAATCCGGCCTCTGTAGTCAACTTGGCACATATATCGCTTATATTTAATAATCCCAACATAATCTTATGAGGAGTAAGGATGATAACACCAAGAGATATGATACAACAACCATAACAACAATAGGCAAATAAACATCAATTAATCATATCTCTTGTATAAAGCCTCAAGCTTACACCCCGTGGTCACCAGGCTTAGAGCATCGGTTCCCGAAGGACCCCAAGCTCTAAATTGATCATGTCTCTTCCAAGTGAGCGAATTGCTTAGGGAATTGGTCTAAACTTGTAATTCATTTGGAGTAAAACTCATGCAAGACATTTTTCTTAGGACTACGCTCAAAATAGTTAACAAGAAGAACACCCATAAAAGCAAGTTCCTCCGAGGATGGAATTACCTTAGGATCTTTCACCTAACTGTAGGGCAACTACTTCCTGAAACACACAGTCATGTTGTGATGTGATCCAGCCTAGCCAAGAAATTAGCCTTCTGTTCTTGCATGTTCTCACGACCGGCAGGCTGAAGAATTTAATTATTTATTTTATATTTCTTAAAGCCCAATGATTATAGATAATTATTTCCTAGAGTTATTATTATTTTTGAATTATTTTGGGCTTATTTTAGAGTGTTTATAATTAATTTTCTTATTGTGGTAGGAATATTCTAAGTGTTATTATTTTCCTTTTCTAAGTAGAAAATAGTTTCCTTTTTGAATTATGATTAAGGGTTTATTTACTCCTATTTAAGGGAGGCATATTATTGTTTTATTCAAAGTTTTGATGATTAATTAAATTGAGAGTTTTCTCTTTGTGTTCTCTAAGAACATGTTGAATTGAATTAATTCAATTGTTCTTGACTTATCAATCTAGCAACCATACTAGATTGTGGTGTCACACATTATACAGAGGTTTGCGCTTCTTTAAGAGTTGGGTTGAGGTTTTCGCCTTCCATCTTTCGCGTGATTCCAAGGTTGTAGTTTATTTATAGACTATGGGTCAAGGATCTATTAGCCTGGTTAGGAAAGACGATTCGGGTTCGCGTCATTGGTATCAAAGCAAACTTTTCTATCCAGGTTTTCTATCTTTTAATTCTTGTGTTTTCAATTCCAAATCCCTAATCTTGGATCTTGTGATTTTTTGATTCCATATCTTTGTGTTACGGTTCATAAAAAAAACAAAAAAATAAGCAAAGATTAGATTTTTTTTATTTTTTTTTCAAAATCCCGCTGAGTTGTCGAAATTTGTGGATTTCGCTATCAAAACAACCTAGGATCGTCCTGATTTCACGCCCAATGGTAGTAAAATTGCGTCCCGAACAACATATCTGAAACTCAACCTGATCCAACGGTTAGATCAAAAGTTATTGCTGTTTTACGATAGCACCTGCATTGAAAAAAAAAATTGCTGCATGAACAGTGCTGTGAATAGTAAAAAAACAGAGAAATTTTTTTAGTTGGAAGAACCCTATAATCGAATTTTTATTATTGTTAAGGTTTGTTTGCGAATATTGTTGCATTAAAGTTTAAATTATGGAGGTTTAAATATTTCAAAAACCCTAAATTATTCATTGATACTTCTTGTTGGGTTTTATCTTGTGATTTTGGTCCATAGAAATTCCGTTTGGTTGGGGAAAATCTAGAAAACCCTAGGAATTTTTTTATTGCGGATATACTTATTAGGGTTTGAACTTCATTGGCTTTGTTTTTTTTTAAAACTCCACTTTGTATACTCTAGCAATTCTAGAAATTTGTTTAGCTCATTGATATTACTAGAATTTGGTTTCTTTAATCCTTGGTATTACATTATTGAATGCGTTTAAATCTAATTGTTAGGTGTGTGATTGGTTATTAAGGACTTGTGATATTCATATTATTCAACTCGTTTTGGAGTTCCAAAGAGAAAATTGTGAGTATATTAATACTTAGAGCGACAAACACGAGCAAAAAAAAATCATAGTGACATCAATTGAGCGTTACACGAAAGGGAGTGTGGTGAGAATTATCTTTGTTGCACTAATCTTTGTTTTGCAGCAAGCATGTCTTGTCTAAACTTTGAATATAGAGAAAGGTCGCTTCAAGAGGAGATTAAACGCGATAGTGCGCGATTCACCCAATTAGAGATTGAACGGTGCATGCGGTTGAATAAGGCTCCTAAAGAGAACTTGAAAAGTCAGCCTCGTAAAGTTAAATTTGAGGATGAATGGGATTCGGCTGTTACTAATAGAAGACATGGTGGTGATGTTGGAGAAAGTCGGGTTCGAGACAACAATATGGGTAGTAGCAAGAAGAAGATTTCTTTGTTTGGTGATGAATTTATTCGTAGGTTTGAGAAAATGTTTGCCGAAGCCTATGAGAAGTCTAAGAAGAGAGGAAGCCTAAAGCCAAGTCAAAGTCTGAATACATCTTTTGGCGAACCAAATCAATTGAAAGAAGAAGAGAAACGAGCCATATCTAATCCGCCATTGGAGAATAAGCCAAAAACTGATGAGATTGAGGAAATTGAAGTGACGGCTGAAGAAGGTGAGTTGTGGGTTGAAGGTGTAGTTCCAAACTTGCAAGAAGAAGCAGATGAATAAGTTCTAGTGCAAGTTGAAGAACCACAAGTGCAAGCACTTCCAGCCATAGGTGTTGATGAGAATGAGTTCTTTGCAAAGCCAGGAGATGATGTTCGAGCTAAGTTGAAGATTGACGAGATAGAGCATATTGATTTCATTGGAGTGGATTGCTTTGATGTCCATCCAAATTTTATGTTATTAGACTTCTTCAACAAGTTGCGGAGGATCGCATTGCAGTATGGTTTGAACGTCGAGGTGTTTTGCTTTGCAAGGAGGATTAAGTGTCGAAAATATTCAAAATATTTGTTTTCATGGCAGGGACAAACAGAATTATCTCATGTTAAGTTTCGACGAAAGAATGGGAAGTATTCAAAATACTTATTCTATTGGCATGGGAGATTCCAAGTTCCAAAGCAATGTCCGAACGCCGAAGTTGTTAAAAACTGGCTGAATCGAGGAATGGGTAGGCCAGATTCGAGGACGAATCTTCTTGAAGAATAGCGGATTGATGTGATCCAGCCTAGCCAAGAAATTAGCCTTATGTTCTTGTGTGTTCTCACGACCGGCAGGCTGAAGAATTTAATTACTTATTTTATATTTCTTAAAGCCCAAGTATTATAGATAATTATTTCCTAGAGTTATTATTATTTAGAATTATTTTGGGCTTATTTTAGAGTGTTTATAATTAATTTTCTTATTGTGGTAGGAATATTCTAAGTGTTATTATTTTCCTTTTCTAAGTAGAAAATAGTTTCCTTTTTGAATTAGGAATAAGGCTTTGTTTACTTCTATTTAAGGGAGGCATATTATTGTTTTATTAAGAGTTTTGATGATTAATTAAATTGAGAGTTTTCTCTTTGTGTTTTCTAAGAACATGTTGAATTGAATTAATTCAATTTTTCTTGACTTATCAATCTAGCAACCACACTATATTGTGGCGTCATTCATTATACTGAGGTTCGCGCTTCTTTAAGCATTGGGTTAAGGTTTTCGCCTTCCATCTTTCGCGTGATTCCAAGGTTCTAATCTATTTATAGACTACGGGTCAAGGATCCATTAGTCTGGTTAGGAAAGACGATCCAGGTTCGTGTCATGTTGACAGAGCCATACAAACTAATCTGCAAGCCAGGGAAGTTATTAAATGTAGGACTACGAATAGTCATCCGAGGGTAGGCAATATACATCAATATGATAACATAAACAGGGGGCTACAACCGCACAGTATAGGGCTACAACCTTGAATTAGTTAGAGCTCTAACCCATAACTAGTACAGGTACTCAATCATAGGAGCTACAACCGCACTCAATAGGCTACAACCTAATCATATGGTAGGGCTACAACCCTCCTTGGTAAGGCTACAACCTTACAATCAATGTGCAAATAGATAATTGGCCAAAACATTAATCAGCAACATGTATGTACAACATAGATGTCCCAACATCATTATCAATATCATTCCAGCACATGTGATTGCATCAACATCAATATATCCATTCATCATTGATATATATATATATATATGTATCATAAGCCCACACAATTCAACACACATATAGAAATCAATTTTCTTTAGCCTTATTCGTGTATTGTAGCCAATAAACTTCTTATCTCTTCTTCCCAATTAAGAACGTATTTTATAAGAATAAATAAGGCCATATAAGTTTAATTATTCATTCGCATTGATGTCACTACATCCCATGTGCTTTACAAAGCCCAATGGTGAAATTCATATGTTTCAACTCTAAGTTTATTATTACCGCACTTCTTAACGTATTAGGACCATCCATTCTTAACGTATCCACACTTCTAATTACATATGAAAAGCCTAACATGTCTTTTATGTAGTTCTAAGTTCAATATGTAAATAACATGCCATTTCCTCAATTATGTATGTAATTAGAAGGATAATAACCTGACCCTTAAGCCCCATCCCCACAAATGTGTTTTATGTTTATATCTAATGCTCTATGAGTGTCTTACATACTACAATAGCGTACTAGCAAGCCATGTACTAGTCTCAATGTTTTCAACCTATACAGTATAGTTACGGTGCGGTGGTCCTCCTCCGACTAACATTACAGCACACTACACCCCACTATTTAAGCATATAAGTTATCTAGGGTACAATTATAATGAATGAATACAAGATATGGTCAAACAATTGCATTTACACATGCATTTCAAAAGTTTGCGAAAACTACTACACGATTCATGGGAGTTTTGTATCAACACTTAAGATTATCATCATATATGTGTATTTCCTACCATGATCAAGTTTTTTTAGTATTATTTAGTCAATATCCATCATTGATTCAAGGTTAAACAACCCAAACCCAAATGCAAGCATGAAACCCTAGGTTTTGTACCAAAACCCCCAATTACTATGAAAATCTAAATGCAACACATAATAATTTAAAAAATAAGTTAAATACTATTGTTCCCACCTTATATGATTCTTTGAACTAAGATTAAAGCTCCATGGAGGAGAATTTGTGGCTGGACCTCATGCTCAAGCTTTCCCCCTTTGAGCTCCAACGGTAGATTTGAAGAAGAAGAAGAAGAAGAAAATGAATAGTGCTTTTGTGTGTATAATCCTTGAACTTGGATGAGACATACACCATATGATCTCACAAATCTCCCCTTTCTCTATCTGGAACTCCCTTGAGGTGTTGAGGGAGTGTATGGCTCGAAGTGTGTGGTTTAGGGGATTTAAAGGAAAGAAAATTCGGGTTAAAAGTGGTTAAAATTTGACCCAAGGGCTCTAAGATCTATCTTGGAAGCTCTCAACCAAAATTTTGCTTCCCACTACACTGAGCACTGTTGGTATTTTGGTCATAACTCTTTGCTCGAAACTCGGATTTGGATGATCTTTATGTAAACGAAAAGCTAATTCAAAGATCTATAACTTCTTAAGAAGAACATTATTTAAATTATAGATGGATTATTCCTATAAATTCATCAAAGACAGCACTCTGCCATTACGTTATCAAGCGATCAGATTTTAACAATCTGCTTACTTCACACACAATTTTGACCAATGATGAGCATGGATTGGCTTTCAGTCAAAACAAGAAAGTTGTAAAATGAATCAAAACCTAGACATAGGCACAAATGGGGACTTAATCAGATAAGAAATGGAGAAGTTACAATATCACAAAGTTAGCTAAAATAAAAAATATCGCGTAAAGTGAAAACACGCGATTAATATCTCGTTTTCAATTCGGACTACCTGAATTGTGAAACGATCCCTTATGAAAACGTAATCCTCCTAATGTGACATGCTAGACGTGTTGGATCACCTATGTGGAACCCGAATTAAAGATTAACCCCATTTAGCCTTAACCGGGCTTACAAAAAGGATTAACGTGGATAATGAGACACATGGCATTATATAATGGTCCCCTCTATAGGAGAAAAATAACTTAGCCATGGGGGCTATCAATTGTGCACAATAGATTTAAATCTTAGATGGTTGATTATACATTCTTGTTGGACGATTTTATTTTTGGGCTCTCCTGCCTAATGGTTTTAGCCATGGAAAGTATGATATGAGTCCTATGGGATGACATATCATATGGTAGAAATATGAATGCCTAGTTTATTATCCTTTGGTTGGATTTTGATACTATTTTACACATATTTTACATATACGAATTCCCTTTTGGGGGGGAGATATTATGTAATGTGCATATTATGTATCACTAGTTTCGATATATGGCTTCATAATATTTTGGTATAGTACTATATATATATATGTATATGGCATACATATAAGGATTAAGTTATATGCATCTCGTGGCCTTTCATTATTTTCGATATTGCTCGTGGTGTGTGCTTGACTAGTTATATTCCTATAGAAAAAACTTTTATTGTTCCCATTGAGTCCATGTTTGGCTCACTCCCATTTTTCAAAATAATTTTGCAGGTACACTCTTTGGGTTGGCGTGCATTAGAGTTAATTTACCTTTGATGACCTTGGAACCATGTTAGTCTCTCTTGGAGGGACAACTTGATTTAACTTGTATAATTTTAAGTTGATCCCTTTTGTATTAATTAAACTTTGCTTCACAATAGGTTTATGTACTTAAAGAGGCGACGTAATATTAATAATGGAAAATTGTAGTTAATTGTATAATATTTTGAGAACTACATTGTTGGAAAAGACCTTTTCATAGATATGAAGATTATGATCGAGTTTTATTTGAGAAAAGATTTGATGAATTATCACTAATGTAGGTCTTGGTTATTAATAAAATAGTGTAAACCATGCTGATTTTTTCTAAAAATTTAAGATGTTATTTTCATAATTAAAAAACTATTTTAAATTAATTCATAAAATTTTAATATCACCCGCCGTCAGCATACAGCACCAGTGAGAAAATGATTCCGGACATGAAAACTTCTAAATATGATTTGGGGCATCACACTCAAACCTTGCAGATAACCATTCTTAGAACCATTAGAAAAACAAAATCTCAAAAGTTTAAGTTAGTAGGAAGAGGAATCACGTTGGATACCATGCTTAATATTTTTTTTATAAAAAGTTGAAGTGTTCTTATTAGTGGCTTTGTTCTAGGAGTTTTAGACTTTGGTATCAATGATTTCATTCATCTTTTTTCTTTTTCTTGGTTTAAGTGTAAGGGTTGACCGGGCCACCTTACCTGCACCTTGACTAGTTCATTCCCAAGCGATCATAAGGGTGCATTTCACCACATCAACCTGGAGCATCTAAGAGTTTTAAATTATGTTGATCCCCATAAGAATCGAACCTAGGTTTGCGATTTCATTGACTCTAGAGAAAAGTGTTTTGCTGTAAGTTAATAATTTGACTTCACTTCCAATCATTTAAGGGTACTATTCACATGATAAGATATTTTATGAAAATGAGAACTTAACGTAGAAGTAATATGTGGATTATATAAATTATGAACATTTAGGCTAAACCAGGTTGTATCACGAAAATTTATTTTTTAACAAAAGTAATGTAGTGTGAGATTTAATAAAAATTAAATAACTCATTTTTTTTTGTTGGGAACAACAAAAACATGCATGATAACTTAGCGCATTAATTTTGTTTCCTTGTTTCACTTGTTTCCTATGTGAATAGTGAAACAAGTGAATAGTACAAAGTTCACTTGTTTCCTATGTGAATAGTTTGCGCATTAATTTTGTCCAAAAAGGTATGTGAACTAAATGTTTGGGACATAAAGAGTACTAACTTATCAGTAATGATTGTGCAAATTTAGTACTCTAAACCATTGATTGTGATTAAATTATTGCATTTCTAGAAAATGTGAAATCAAACAAAATTACTTTCTTAAATGAATATATTTTTCACTTTCGCCATACAAAATATTTAATTTTGTACTTCTTTTTGATGGTTCTTAAATTATTATTTTCCTTTGGTGGACACTACATAGAATGGTTATAATTTTCTTAGCAAGTAATGTTATATTTATGTAATTAGGTATATATATATCGTAATTCAATTGAAAAATTTTAGTCATAAGATTTAAATTTGAATTAACAAAGATCTTACTCCGAAATATAATACATAGAATGGTTATAATTTCTTACTAAATAAATACATGTTTCTTTAATTAGGTAAATATCATACACGAATAGACAAGTTTTTTAAGCATTACCATTTGTAACTTACCATTTCAAAACATATCAAACATTCGACATGAATGTTGAGATTATTTTCAATTACCAAAAGACACTATGAAACTCATAGTCTCAAGCCTTTTCTCTACTCATGCATGCTCATCAAGAATGAGGTTCGAAAATCCTCGTAAGAGTTAGCTGTCGCCTCCCTATATATGTTTTCTGGCGAAAACAGGACTCTAAAGACAACAACAGTGGGTAAATAAACTGTCTATAGAAATCCACCCCAACATAAAAATAATAAAAAAAAACCTTTAGAAGTCACGCGTTCAAATTCGAATTTTATTGCGTAATTAACAAAATATCCGCAGCAAAAGTAAGTCTTCAAAAAGATGTAGGGCCGATCCACGTCATGATAAGTTCAACTCCTTGACGGGAGTAGGGTTATTGGCATTTGTGTAGCCTAACACTGCTATTTCCAATTAGAATATGTGGCACACGTGATGCTACTTTGTACTCCACGTTACTATGTAAACTTTTAAAACACTTTTAAAAATATTTGATAGTGTTTAATTGAGTGGTAATTAAATGTATGTTTTTCCCTATATTTTGGTGATATTATATATATACCAAACCTAATCATCTTCAAATGATTTAAAAATGCAAAAATAGAAAGTTAAAATAATACATACCAGATATTATAGCAATATATATATATATATATATATCATATAGTCTAAATGTTACAGTAATACAAGTCTTAATACAATAAAAAAAATGAGACTACAAATATGACCTGACTTTCTATACCTTATTCCTCGCATCAAAAGCTATTATTCTTGCCAAAGCAGCTTCTTTCATTCGTTTATCTGAATTTTTGGTGGAGAGAGATAGAGAGAGTTGATAAAATGAGAGGTTTGTAATTATACTAGATTCTAGGGTTTTTCCTTTTTTTGCTTTTAGTTTGTCTTCATGGTGCTATGGCTTTCTGATATGAACTACGATCGTATTCTATCCAAGCAAGATGGATCCACAACCCTTAACGTATGAAGATGTAAGAACCTTGGAATCACGCGAAGTTAATGGAGGTGGAACCTCAACCCAATCCCGAAAACGAGAAAGAACCTTGGTATAGTCGAAGACAAACAATCAATCGATGGGTTAATTGATTGCTAAGTCGAAGAACAACAAGAACCCTAATTCTAGCTGTTCAAGACGTTCTTAGAACGCAAGAGGTGAAAAACACTCAAAATTTTAATTAATCAAAAGCTGCCCAAACAATAGCGTTAGCTCCTTTAAATAGGAGTAGTTAAACCTACTAGGTCTAGGAAAATAAACAAAAACGAAATTAATGGGTTTTCCACATATCTTGGGCCCAAACAAAGCTAGACATAAATTAAACTTAAAATAAACAAAGCCTAGCCCAACCCATTTAAGTAATACATATTTTTAATCTCTTGGGCTGCTATTTGAACATCTTCAATTGGGCCTTTAAGCAATGTCTTCCATTCTTGAGCCCGATCTCCTTCAACTCTCCTCCAGGCTTCAGCTTTGCTCGTCATCTCTTGGACCATGGTCATAAGTGCCACCTTGATCTTCTTGACTCTAGCTCGAGTGATTAGGCCACTAGGAACCTGGATGGGATATGCATAGCTTTCACTCCATGATCCAACTCCAGTGCTATCCTTGGGCTCATCATTCCCCTCCTCTTGAAAAGGAATTGTCCTAAATTCATCATCTACACTAAATGGACTTAGATCAGCAACATTAAATGTAGCACTCACATTATACTCACCTAGAAGATCAAGTTTGTATGCATTGTCATTGATCATTTGCAAAACTTGAAATGGTCCATCTCCTCTCGGTAACAACTTAGAATGCCTTTGAACTAGAAAGCATTCCTTTCTCAAGTGCAGCCAAACCCAATCTCCTGGTTCGAAGACCACCTTTTTCCTTCCTTTGTTTGCTTGCCTCACTGTGAGAACCCGCGTTCTCGACGCCCAGGGGTCCTCGTGGGCAGCGATTTCGTTGTTGCTTTGAAAATTGGTTTTGAAAAAGAATAAGAATCCCCCGTTTGTTTTACTAAACAAACAAAAAAAGTCTGTGTAAACGAGACATATTTATGGACTAAATATCCTCTTATACACAATGTATGCGAAACTGGTTTATTCGAAGGTTCGGGGATTAAGTTACCAATCGGTAAGGTGTTGGGACCCAATTTCGCCCTTTCGATCTCTTGAGTAGGATATGCGTGTGTTATAATTCAGTTCTTGCATGCTATTGCTATAACTTTATAGCTTTACGTGCTTGCCCTAGAAATCGGGATTTTAGGGATGGGATGAAAACGATGTGTTTCCTAGTTCGCCCATGATTTTGAAAATAAATGTGTATGTGTGATTTAGAAAAGAGAGTTTGACAATAGTAGATTCAATGAAACAAGTGATTTTGTAAAACTTTGGGCTTTTCGGAAACTTATTCGATGTGGAATCTTATATTCGATATTATATGAGGTGAGTTGACCAATTGTATACCAAAGTCTATTAATTAAACCGGTATAGATGGCAATAATGCTTTCATAATCGAGTATTTATCACATACACACCGCAACCTATGAGTTAGATTGGATATATAGCGATTATCGATTCCTTCATATAACAATACCGATAATCCGAGCTTTTGGAAAAGTAAGAAATTAATAATACTATTTTGGAATTGGATTAGGGTTTATTATACGCCTTTGGTTTTGAAAAACAATTTGAAAAAGGGTTTTGAAAAGCTATCAAGTGATAGAATTATGCCAACAAGAGTATGAATTATAAAATCGACTAATAAATAAAAGAAGAGAGAGAAAATTATACCTGAGCCTCTTTGGAAGGAGAGAATAAGGATCTCTTGGTGTGTACCACAAAATTCGCTTGATTGTTGATAAAATACATGAACGGAGGGTGGTCTATTTATAGTTGAAAAAATACTTGGAGAGTAAGAAAAGAGATTGCAACTAGGACTCTTGGAGCTTATCGCGAAGCCTTCCCACTGTTGGATCATCCTGATTTTTGGATATGTGTTGGGAATAGAAGTCTTCTAGATTGTGTAAAAATTTCAGGTCGATCAGAATTCGGGAAGGTAACCTTTTGTTCTGATTGGTACGAAGAGTTTGTTTCCGCGTAGGAAAGGTACTTATTGTACACAAGGTCACTTGTTTGCACGACAAGTCAAGTTCTAGAAGTTGGATCATGCTGATTTTTATATATATATTGCCAATAGAAGTATTCTAGACCCTATAAAAATTTGAAGACAATCGGAGTTCGGGAAGGACTCGTCTCCACGGATTGGTACAAAGAGGTTGTTCCCGCGTAGGAAACACACTTGCATACAACGACCTATATTTATTTTAATTTTCTACGAAGGACATTTCGACTACAATTGAACGATAGACAAATTGATTCTTGAGGATCCCATGTCCGACAAAGCTGAACTTTGAATATGTTCTTCCCCATGATAATACCTATCTACTGACCAAACTTCAGACCATTTTAACTTCAAAAAGACCTCCATTTGATCACCCAAAACAAACTCATGATTTACTAAATTTTTGGAGATCCGACCATCGGATCGAGCTAATTTTCGAGTATACTACTCCTTATGGTAATTTCTAACAACCCTCAAAGTTTGAAGATGATCCGAAATGCGTAACTCTCCTTTCAAAAGTTTTCAGGAGTTTTGACGGTTTTTGGTTCCGACAATTTTTGATAATTTTCTAACTTCCCATCCGGGGTCCTTTCGGCTTTCTTCTTTGACCTGTATCACATGTTTATGGTATGTATGCATCCAGGAATGCTTATGCATGCATGTATGCTTGTTTCTTTAGAGTTCGGTATTCTTGCGGGGGTCGTAAAATTGGGTGTTCACAGACCCTCTTGGCCTAGGTTCTTTGTGAAGCAAAGAAACCAGCACGATAATGAGAACGCATCATTTTGCGGCACTCGCATAAATAACAAGTGATATTTTGAAAATAATGCAATGCAAATGATGTCATTCTTTACTGTTTTTCTCTCCTTGGGAAGGATGGACGATGTTTGGAACATATCATGTGCCTTGCTGTGATGTGTGAATCACGTAAAGGGGTGAGCCCCTACTTTAACGGGCTTGTGAACCATGTAGAGGGTGAGCCCCTGCTTTAATGTGCTTGCGAACCGTGTAGAGGGTGAGCCCCTGCTTTAACGGACTGTGAACCGTGTAGAAGGTGATCCCCTTCTTTTACGGGTTTGGGAACCGTGTAGAAGGTGATCCCCTACTTTAACTGGCTTGTGAACCGCGTAAAGGGTGAGCGCATGCTTTAACGGGCTTATAAACCATGTAGAGGGTGATCTCCTACTTTAACGGGCATAGGAACCGTGTAGAGCGTGGGCCCCTACTTTAACGTGCTTGGGAACTGTGTAGAGGGTGAGCCGCTACTTTAACGGGCTTGGGAACCGTGTAGAGGGTGAGCCCCTACTTTAACGGGCATGGGAACCGTGTAAAGGATGAGCCCCTGTTTAACGGGCTTAGGAACTGTGTAGAGGGTGAGCTCGTACTTTAACGGGCTTGAGAACCGTGTAGTGGGTGAGCCCCTGCTTTAACGAACTTGTGAACCGTGTAGAGGGTGAGCCCCTGCTTCAACGAGCTTTGGGAATCGTGTAGAGGGTGATCCCCTGCTTTAACGGGCTTGGGAATCGTGTAGAGGATGAGCCCATGCTTTAACGGGCTTGAGAACCGTGTAGTGGGTGAGCCCCTACTTTAACGGGCTTGTGAACCGTGTAGAGGGTGAGCCCCTGCTTCAATGGGCTTTGGGAACCGTGTAGAGGGTGATCCCCTACTTTAACAAGCTTGGAAACTGTGTAAAGGTGAGCCCCTGCTTTAACAGGCTTATGAACCGTGTAGAGGATGAGCCCCTGCTATAACGAGCTTGTGAACCGTGTAGAGGATGAGCCCTTGCTTTGACGGGCTTGGCAACTGTGTAAAGGGTGATCCACTACTTTAACGGGCTTGTGAATCGTGCCGAGGGTGTGCCCCTGCTTTAATGGGCATGTGAACTGTGTAGCGGGTAAGCCCTGCTTTAACGGGCTTGCTTTAGTGGGTTTGGGAACCGCGTAGAGGGTGAGCCCCTGCTTTAACGGGCTTGTGCACCGAGTAGAGGGTGAGCCTCAGCTTTAACGGACTTGTGAACCATGTAGAGGATGAGCCACTGCTTTAATGGGCTTTTGAACCGTGTAGAAGGTGATCCCCTGCTTTAACGGGCCTTGGAACCGTGTAGAGGGTAAGCCCTGCTTTAACGGGCCTGTGAACCTTGTAGAGGATGAGCCCATGCTTTAATGGGCTTGGGAACCGTGTAGAGGGTGAGCCCCTGCTTTAACAGACTGGTGAACCGTGTAGAGGGTGATTCCCTACTTTAATGGGTTTGAGAACCTTGTATAGGGTGAGGCCCTGCTTTAACAGGCTTGTGAACCGTGTAGAGGGTAAGACCCTACTTTAACGGACTTGTGAATCGTGTAGTGGGTGATCTCCTGCTTTAACGGGCTTGGGAAGCGTGTAGAGGGTGAGCGCCAGTCTTAACAGGCTTGTGAACCGTGTAGAGGGTGAGACCCTGCTTTTACGGGCTTAAGAACAGTGTAGAGGGTGAGCGCCTGCTTTAACGGACTTGTGAACCATATAGAGGGTGAGCCCTTGATTTAACGGGCTTTGGGAACCGTGTAGAGAGTGATCCCCTACTTTAACGGGCTTGGGAACCGTGTAGAGGGTGAGCCCCTATTTTAATGGGCTTATGAACCGTGTAGAAGATGTGCCCCTACTTTAACGGGCTTGTGAACCGTGTAGAGGCTGAACCCGTGCTTTAATGTGCTTGGGAACGTGTAGAGGGTGAGCACCTGCTTTAACGGACTATGTGGGATTGTTCTGTCAGTGATTCCAGTATGGTGTATGTTTTTTGGGGATATGATGATTGATTATATGCTTGATAAAAATTAATGGTATGATGATTGATGTCCTGCTGGGGAGATGGGAATTCCTACTGGCTAGGATAAGGCTGAGAGTTGATGATCTGCTGAGGATATTATAACTCTTACTAGCATGGATAATGGTTGATGTGCGGGTTGATGATCTGCTACGGAAATGAGATTTCCTACTGGCTAAGATAATGGCTGAGGGTTGATGCTGAAGAGGTAAGAGTTTCTGAGAAGACATAGAGAGAGAGTTCTGGTGTGATCTTTTTTTTTAAAAAGAAGTACTTTTGGTTGGCCTCTTTCTTCTTGAGAAAGGATCGAGTTACGTTCTCTCTGTTTCGAACCTCGTGTATGAATTTTGGACTTTGCCTCTTGCTCAGCTTTCGTGGCATTTTTTTTCTCATGTCACTAGGGTGCGATTCTGCTTATTTTTTCTTGACTTCGTGAGAGGAGAATTTTTTGTGCCTTCATCATTTTCTATTTTTCAATGCCCTTTTTCCTCTTTGACTGATTGAAAGCTTTTTGATGCAGCTTATTTTTTTCTTTTCTCGCAAGGTCAGTAAACCTTCCTCACCCAAGACGTAGCCCTGGGCTTTTTAGCCTAGCTGTCACTCTTGGTGTGGCTGTCGCTACCATCTCTTTTCCTTTTCTATTTTTTTCAATATTCTTTTCTTATGGCACTGTGGGATTTATCCTCTTTTCTACTATTTCAATTTTTTCTTATACCCACTTTGTTTCCTCTCACTTTGTCAGGTTTTCTGAGCATCATCTTCCTTGCGATTTAAGAATGTTTGCTTCGAAAGTTCACATTTGACATTGTTGTGCTGTGTTTGTGATTTCCGGCCCGAGAACCTTTGGGTGCGTATCTTGAAAACTTCTTGGCAAAAAGAAGCTAGGCTAAAAGTCCTTTTTATGGGGGCTTGTTCCCTGTGTTTTTTACAAAATTTTCTCATTCCAGTCTTTCTGTAGCATCCTGTATTTAAATTAATGTTAATTATGTCTTATTAACTCTTTTATATACATATGAATGATCCTTTGGTGATTCGGGTGGTCCGAATCAATTTCGGTTGGTAAATAGGAAGTTTTGGGTTCTTTGTGATTCGTTAATTCGAGCTAACTTTGGGCTATCGTAATTCCTCCGTTATTTATCCGATTAACATTTCCCTAGTGAGTGTGTCTAGTGTTTGTGTCATTCTACAACTTTCTTGTTTTGGCCGAAAGCTAATTCGCACTCCTTGTGGGTCAAAACAAGGCGCGAAATAGGCCCATCGCTAAATTCTGGTTGTTTAATAGCGTTCGGTAGAGCGCTGTCTTCAGTGAATTTCTGGAAAAACTGTGTCCATAATTTGGGAAAACTTCCTCTTAGGAAGTTGTAGATCTTTGAATTACCTTTCCTTGCATATAAAGAACACCTCAATCGGAGATCCGAGTCAAACGTTATGGCCAAAAGAAAAACAGTGCTCCAGAACCAAAAATCTGCGCGCGGTTACTGTAGCAACCGACTTAAAGTGGATTAAAGCTCGTTTTAAGCTATTTTTCACCCATTTTCGAACCAACCTCTTCCACTAAACTCTAAAGAGTTCTAGAGAGAGAAAGATAGGTGTTCTTGAGCGACTCTTACCTATTTTCACTTCCGATCGAAGGATTACACATCGAAAAACATCTGAAACACCTCCTAGCTTACTATTCATCATCTTCTAACTTGAGGATTCTTTGGGGAAGGCTTAAAGCATCAACTTTCTTTCTTCTTTCTCACTCATAAACTGAGGTAGGGGTTTTCTTACTTTCAAAACCAGACAAAATGAGTTTATTACTTGACAATTCATGCGTTTGATTTATATAAAGTTAGGAAGTTGAATGTATACATATATTTATGATGTTGCATGATATGTGTGGTATTGAATATATGATTAGAAGCACAATATGCCATGTATACTTTATATAAAGAGTTGTTTGAACTAAATAAGATACCCTTGGCGATATATCTACGACATGGTTGATAAAAGTGATTTATTTGTGAACTTTTTATGCCAAGGGATATGTGGTTGAACTTGGTAAAGTATATATAGCATAATTTGCTTCATGTGGATAATTAGCATCATGTTATGCATATTATATGTTACTATGGTGTCAACCGGAAGCTCGGCAACTTTCAATGGCATGGAGGCTCTATTATGGCTTATGACTCTTGTTCGAGTATTTGTTTCTCAAAGGCTTGTATCATTTATCTATGTACTCAAGAGCTGGTGGCTCTTGGAAACCGAAAAAAAATGAATTGGATGTGTAGTGCTTGTCGAGATGGAAAAATAGGCATGGCCTATTGCCCTTGGGTTGAAAAGCCCTAAACCCTTGGGGGAGCAACGTTTGGCCGCCTATAAGCCACCGGTGAGGAGCCCGGGAACCTAGGCAATTGGCAAGGCACTATGATCTCTGTTTATATCTGTGTTTTTATATAATTGGGACGGTTGATCCCATGGTTCTCATATGGTGATGGCTTTAGAATTTTGGTGATTATGGATCATCTCTACAGTTCGTGCTCATTATCTTACGGTAAACAGTTGACACAGGAGGTAACCTGAATTAGCATGAGCATGCATCTTTTAATTGTTGGAAATGATTCTTGTTTGCATTACTTAAGTAATATGTTTTGAAAGTGAAATGACAAACTTACTTTTCAAACACTATGCCCTATACTTCCCTCCCCTACTGAGCAAATAGCTCACTCCGTCTTTTTCCTAAAAAACCCTACAGGTACTCAGGAGTCCAAAGAGGGCAAGGATATGATGGGCTCGGGAACGAATTAGTGGCTCTGATGCTTTTATTTTGATATTTTTTATTGTGTATATTTTGGTACGGCAATTCACGGCTTGCCTGTAATACGTCCACTTTTAATCCTGTTTATAATACATTTATGTATAGCGCCCTTGTTGATATATATACATGTATAAATGTTAAGGACTTGATTTGTATTACATCAGTACTACGCTTGTGAAACCTTAACTGCTTGATGCTTGTTAAAATGTTTTGACATTATTTTCGCCATCTCATGTTCACCAATGCTTGACGTACAGTTTATTGTTGACTTATTTCTTTCTATGTGCCTATCTCAGTCCTATTGAGATAGGTTAGTAACACTCCAGGTCTTAATTATGTTATCATGTAGATTAAGGCGGGGGTGTTGCACTTTCTCTATTTCTTTCTCTGATATTCTCTCAAAGGGGACTTTTTGGTTTTGGAGAAGGCTTGAGTTTGCCTGTAATAAGGGCTTTAGTATGTTCCTGTGGAAAGGGCTTGGGTTGGTGCCTGTAAAAGGGGCTTGGATTGGATTGGTGCCTGTGGATAGGGCTTTGGATTGGCCTGTAAAAAGGGTTTTGGAATGGTGCCTGTAGAAAGGGTTTGGATTTTCCTATAGAAAGGGCTTGGATTGGTGCCTATAGAAAGGGCTTAGGATTTGATTTGCCTTTACAAAGGGCTTATGAAGTGATTTGCCTCTTTGGGAGGATTTGTGATGTGATTTGACTCTCTGGGAGGACATGTGATTGTGTTTGCCTCTCTGGGAGGACATGTGGAGTGATTTGCCTTTCTGAGAGGGCTTATGAAGTGACTTGCCTCTCTGGAAGGCATGTGATCTTATCATGACGATTTGGTTGGTGATGGTGGTGTGAGTAATCATCAAGGTATATACCAGGATGCGTTGGTGAAGCCTGCCTGGTAGGCCATGGAGCTTAGTGCCTATGTATTTTTGGACTGGTGCGCGGTACACTTATGCAAGTGTTCATGTGTATGCACTATGCAAATGCTTATGCCATGCTTCCTTAAATTTCAAGTATTCACATACTTCTTAAATCATCGCACCATCATTTTAAAAACTTGGTTTTGAAAAGGTTTCGAATCTTGAGTTACCTGATTTATGGAGTATGTTACGCTACTTGAAATCATCTAAGTGCAGATGCATGCATGCAAGACCGACAATTTTTTGAGAACATAGCAATAGTGAAAAGACAAATATTGATTTTCAGTCAATTGGTGAGTGAGTGCAAGGTGATATCGGTCAAAAGAGAAATGGCGTGCTTCCATCTTGGGATTCTGCTGATCTTTTGTCATGCTTCTATCTTTGACAAGTTGTTCTTTTCTTCTTGATTCTCTATGAGCTTGTTCGAGTCCGTGTGCGTTAATGCTTTTTGCTCTTACCTTCAA
This sequence comes from Lonicera japonica, assembly GCA_021464415.1. NCBI lineage: Eukaryota > Viridiplantae > Streptophyta > Magnoliopsida > Dipsacales > Caprifoliaceae > Lonicera > Lonicera japonica. Next base: position 45,440,089 of record CM038463.1, read on the forward strand.
TCTCAGGAAGCTTACCGATATTCTTAAGAGGTAGGATTTTTGATTCATCTAATAGGACAACTAGAAGGTCTTGATGGTGTAGGTTGAGGCACCCTCAGTGAGAATGGAAAGACTAGTCTTGGGGGAGTTGTTTGAGCGTTCCTATCGATACCCTAAAATGTAAATACCTTCAGCATCCTTAGTGTATGCCCTTTGCACCCTCAGCGTATCTATGGTAGCTTCAATTTTCTTGGGTCCTTTCGGGAATATTGTTTATATATTGAGTTTAAGCAGAGGCAGACATGAATTAGGATACTCCAAAAGGAAAAAAATGATTGATTTTATTAATGAAATGAATAGGTACATTGATAAAAAAAATCTTCATTCTACCCTTAACCCCTACAATTTCGCTCCCTTTCTCTCTTAATTCCCCCTATCTCTAAGATTCTTCAAGTAAATTGAGTTAACGGTGTCTGCCTCTGCTTAAGGCTTCTTTCATCAAGGAAGAGTAATCTTCTTGGCATCGACCAAATCTTGAATGACATGCTTCAGGGCACAACAATTATCAGTGTTATGTCCTAATCCTTGGTGGTAAGTGTAGCGTTCATTGGCATTCCAGCCATGGGGGGCTGGGTTGGGGGTGTACGAGGAGCTAGAGGCTGTAGAATACTCTCAGCTTTTAGCGTGGCTAAAGTTTGACTCAGTGAAGTCGATAGGCATGAAAAAGGACGATGCTTCTTTTTACTGTTACTCTTTTTCGGCCCTTGTCGTCGTGGATAATGAAAGCTGGTTTGTTGATGAGGATTCAAGCTTTGGTAAGACCGGACTTGATTGATGGCTGGGTTGATCTTCTCATATTGAGAAGAGGCTTTCTTAGCCTCGGAAACTTGGGCAAGTTCTTCCTTGGTCTCATTAGCTACATGCATTAAGGCCTTATATCGGTCAAAGTATTGGTGACCCATGCCGCTTTGGATCTCGGGCTTGAAGTTCTTGACAATTATCCCCAACTGCTCTTCCTCGGGGATCCTGTCGACCAATTGGGATGCTAACTCTCTCTAGCGAGTGATGAAGTCACTGACATTCTCATATTTTCTCTATTTTGTCATCTCAAGATTCTTATGGGTGACTTTGAGTTCTTCGTTGGACTTATAATGTTCCATGAAATCCTTCACTATACTTTTCCAATCAGCCACTCGGTGTTTCTCTAAACTCAAAAACCAACTGTGGGCTAATCCAGTAAGAGACTGCTGGAAACTTAAGGACAAATGATCCTTTTTCAATCCGTATAATTGCATGGTTCGAACATAGGCTCTGAGGTGAAAGTGAGTGGAGTATGCCCAGAGAACTTCTTGATATAAGGGGGTTTAAAACCAATAGGCAAACGGGCATCTGGGTAAAGAGATAGGTTTGTGAAGATCGACGATGTCATCAGCCTTTTCGGCCACCCTTTGGTTTAGAGCTTTCATCTGATCCTTAAGCTTGGTAATAGCCTCATTCTCTTCGACCTGATTGATTACGGTTTTGGGGTATCGGCCCTGGTTTGGATCTCCATTGGGGATGGCTTGAGGATTATGGTTTTGAAGGGTTGGTTATGTTCAGGGTTCAGCTGGATGGCTTCGGGATCTTGCACTGGTGGTATATCAACGATGGCAGGAACCACCAGAGGTGGGAGGTTGATGTTGATATGAACTGGGAGGCAAATGTTAGGTGGAACTACTGGGCCTCGGGCTTGGTTATCTTTGGTTCGGTATGGATTTGGATTAGGTTGGTTTGGTTTGGTTTAGCTCATGTTTTGGTAGCGATTAGGGTGTCCAAACAAGCTTGGGTGGCAGCTTGGTGATTTTTCATGATGGCCATAGACTGAGTCAGATCCTGGATTAAATGGCAGAGATGTTCAAGGGTTAAGGTGCCACCCTCGGTTTGTGGGAGAACGGGACCAGGCTGCGGATCCGCTACACGAGAGGCTTCATCAGTATTGTTGACCCCGATTAGATCGATTGATAGCTCGGTGTTGTGACGAGAAGGCATGATCAGTGGTAAGTCAGATCTTGTGAATCGTCTGATGCAAAAATAATCTGAGCGTGGTGAAGAATGGGGGGAAATAAATCAGAGATTGACTAGAAAATCAATATTTTGTCATGGGTTGCATAATTCTCAAAAAATCGTGACTCGACAGGAAAATAAAATCGAAAACCACTTTTTGGTGACAAGGCAAAAACAGACCAACAGCAACAACTTGAAAGCCCCATGGATAGGTTTAGGGTATGAATATGAATTCCCGGGGTGCCCTTATAACCTTCTGATTCTAAAAATTAATTTTTTGAAAAATTGATTTTGGAAAATGACTCGATTTTTTTAGAAATATTTTGAAAAACATTTTTAAAAAATCGGGAAGTTCAATCCTCTTAGAGTTGCTTTTCATGGAAATAGTAACAGGGAAATTCTCACTAACGAGTTTTAGTGAGGGATTTCTACTGACGGAGTTGAACAGCCTCCGGCCGTACTTGCTAAACCAAGAGTTGGTATGTATAACAAGGCCTTTTGTTCACTTATCTCACGACCGACGGTCAAGAAAACATGCAAAAATTTGTGTGTGCTAGGCTGACACATCCTATATGCAAGCGTGGTTGAAAAGGGTAAGGTTTAAGGCTCCCTCCTATTTGGCTAGGTCTTGCTATATACCCCAAAGGCGAGTACGTGCAAGGACCTTTTGATATACATTCTGGGTACGTGAGTGTTCTCGTCACTCGATATACCTCAGTTTGGTACTTGGCCAAGGATAGTGGTCCCATGCGCTTTTGGCTAGTGTAGTGTAAATTCACACTCGCGACTTTGGTCTCGAGGTTGATAGGGTAAATTCACACTCGCGATAATGCATGATGATAGTGGGTGCGTGCAAAATAACAATTATGGGGGTTACATTATGATGAACGCTTTAGGATTTGTTCGAGTACTTTCAATTTTTATTTATGAAAAGATTTTTCTCAAACAATTATTACAAACAAAAAGGGAATCAAGGTATTCACCTAAATCGCATCTATGCTATCCTAAGACTGAGGCCAAAAAAGAAATCATGCAAACATAAACAATTATCCACACATGTTCTACTCTTGTTTAGAGTCTAATCCTCTTAAAATGTCCCCAGCGGAGTCGCCACTATGACAACCCGCGTTCTCGATGCCCGGTCCTCGTGGGAGGCGATTTCGTTGTTGCTTGGAAAATCGATTTTGAAAAGAATAAGAGTCGCCAGTTTGTTTTACTAAACAAACAAAAAAGGTTTGTGTAAAAGAGACATATTTATGGACTAAATATCCTCTTATACACAATGTATGCGAAACTAGTTGATTCGAAGGTTTGGGGATTAAGTTATGAATCGGGAAGGTGTTAGGCACCCAATTCGCCCTTTCGGTCTCTTGAGTAGGATATGCGTTTCCTAGTTCGCCCATGATTTTGAAAATAAATGTGTATGTGTGATTTGGAAAAGAGAGTTTGACAATAGTAGATGCAATGAAACAAGTGATTTTGTAAACCTTTAGGCTTTTCGGAAACTTATTCGATGTGGAATCTTATATTCGATATTATATGAGGTGAGTTGACCAATCATATACCAAAGTCTATTAATTAAACCGGTATAGATGGCAATAATGCTTTCATAATCGAGTATTTATCACATACACACCGCAATCTATGAGTTAGATTGGATATATAGCGATTATCGATTCCTTTGTATAACAATACCGCTAATCCGAGCTTTCGGAAAAGTAAGAAAGTAATAATACTATTTTGGAATTGGATTAGGGTTTGTTATACGCCTTTGGTTTTGAAAAACAATTTGAAAAAGGGTTTTGAAAAGCTATCAAGTGATAGAAATTATGCCAACAAGAGTATGAATTATAAAATTGACGAATAAATAATAGAAGAGAGAGAAAATTATACCTGAGCCTCCTTGGAAGGAGAGAATAAGGATCTCTTGGTGTGTACCACGAAATATACTTGATTGTTGATGAAAAACATGAATGAAGCAGGGTCTATTTATAGTTGAAAAAATACTTGGAGAGCAAGAAAGAGATTGCAACTAGGAATCTTGGAGCTTATCACGAAGTCTACCACCGTTGGATCATCCTATTTTTTGGATATGTATTGGGAATAGAAGCCTTCTAGATTGTTTAAAAATTTCAAATCGATCAGAATTCGGGAAGGTCTCCGTTTGTTCTGATTAGTACAAAGAGATTGTTTCCGCGTAGGAAAGGTACTTGTTGTAGACAAGGTCACTTGTTTGCATGACAAGTCAAGTTCTAGAAGTTGGATCATTCTGATTTTTGTATATATATTTCTGATAGAAGTATTCTAGACCCTATAAAAATTTGAAGATGATCAGAGTTCGGGAAGGACTCGGTCTCCTCGGATTGGTATAAAGAGTTTGTTCCCACGTAGGAAACGCACTTGCGTACAACAACCTCTACAACGGAATATCTAACCGTTGGATTATGCTTAATTTTAGATATATTTTCTCTCAAAATGTTTTCTAGTTTGTGTCCAAATTTGAGGTTGATCAGAATTCGGTAAGACCTATATTTATTTTAATTTTCTACGAAGGACATTTCGACTAGAATTGCACGATAGACAAATTGATTCTTGAGGATCCCATGTCCGACAAAGCTAAAATTTGAATATATTCTTCCCCATGATAAGAAGTATCTACTGACCAAACGTCAGACCATTTTAACTTCGAGAAGACCTCCATTTGATCACCCAAAACAAATTCATGATTTACTAAATTTTCGGAGATTCGACCGTCAGATCGAGCTGATTTTCGAGTACGCTACTCCTTATGATAATATCTAACAACCCTCAAAGTTTGAGGATGATCCGAAATACGTAAATCTCCTTTCAAAAGTTTCCAAGAGTTTTGACGGTTTTCGGTTCCGGCAATTTTTGATAATTTTCTAACTTCTCATCCGGGGTCCTTTTGGATTTCTTCTTTGACCTGTATCACATGTGTATGATATGTATGCATCTAGGAATGTTTATGAATGCATGTATGCTTGTTTCTTTGGAGTTCGGGATTCTTGCGGGGGTCGCAAAATTAGGTGTTCAAACTCGTCTTCTCATGAATCTGTCTAACAAACTCAGCTTTCTTCCTGCCATCTAGGTTAGTATGCTCAATAGATAATGGCAATAAATCCAAAGGAGCTAAAGGATTAAAACCATATACAATCTCAAAAGGAGAAAACTTAGATGCAGAATGAACAGATCGATTATATGCAAACTCAACATGAGGCAAACATTATTCCCACTCTTTCAAGTTCTTCTTAATTATAGCACGCAACAAAGTGGATAAAGTTCTATTTACTATTTCTGTTTGACCATCAGTTTGGGGATGACATGTAGTTGGAAACAACAATTTATTACCCAACTTTCCCCACAAAGTCTTCCAAAAGTAGCTCAAAAACTTTCCATCCCTATCAGAAACAATGGTTCTAGGCATACCATGCAATCGCACAATTTCTTTGAAGAACAAATTAGCAATTCGTGGGGCATCATCAATTTTATTACAAGCAATAAAATGAGCCATTTTAGAAAATCTATTAACCATCACGAAAATAGAATCATTCCCATGTTTAGTCCTAGGCAAACCCAATACAAAATCCATAGAAATGTCAACCCAAAGGTCACTAGGAATGGGCAATGGAGTATATAGACCATGGGGGTTTAACTTAGACTTTGCTTTCTTATAAGTAACACATCTCCCACAGATTCTTTCAACATCTCTTTTCATATGAGGCCAAATGAAGTGTTCTTGCAATACTCCTAAGGTCTTAGTTATACCAAAGTGCCCCATTAGACTCCCACCATGAGCCTCTTTCACAAGCAACTCATGCAATGAACATTCAGGCACACAAAGTTTGTTTTCACGAATTAAGAACCCATCATGCCTAAAGTACTTATCAAATGCCACTTTCTCACATGCATTAAAGATATCTCTAAAATCAGCATCATCACGATACAATTCCTTGATTTATTCAAATTCAAGCAATTTAGCATCTAAAGTAGCAATTAAAGCATACATGCGCGATAAAGCATCTACTACTACATTTTCCTTACCCTACTTGTACTTGATCACATACAGAAAAGTCTCTATGTACTCTACCCATTTGGCATGGCGCTTGTTCAACCTTTGCTATCCCTTCAAGTGATTCAACAATTCATGATCCGTGTGAATCACGAACTCCTTCGGCCACAGATGGTGCTGCCATGTATCCAACGCTCTCACCAATGCATAAAGCTCCTTGTCGTAGGTAGGGTAATTTAAGGTTGCCCCACCTAGCCTCTCACTAAAGTATGTTATTGGCTTCCCTTCCTGCATAAGAACAGCACCAATACCATTTCCTGAAACATCGCATTCAATTTCAAAAGTCTTTGAAAAGTTAGGCAAAGATAACATGGGGGCGTTACTTAGCTTGCTTTTTAGTAATTAGAATGCCTTCTCTTGTTCCTCTCCCCATTTGAACGCAACATTCTTCTTGATCACTTTAGTCAATGGCGCTGCAATCGTGCTAAAATCCCTCACGAATCGCCGATAAAAACTAGCAAGCCCATGGAAACTCCGCACTTGTCCAACACTTGTAGGACTTTGCCATTCTTGAATAGCATTCACCTTTTCTTCATCAACCTGAATACATTGTGCACTCACAACAAAAACCAAGAAATACAAGCTTATCCGTGCAAAAGGTGCACTTCTTTAGGTTAGCATATATCTTCTCCTTTCGCAAGACATCCAAAACATATTTTAGATGAATTACATGGTCATCTAGACTCTTGCTATAAATTAGGATATCATCAAAATAGTCCACAACGAATTTGCCAATGAATGATCTCAAAACATGGTTCATCAATCTCATGAAAGTGCTAAGTGCATTAGTTAAACCGAAAGGCATAACTAACCATTCATATAAACCATATTTTGTTTTAAAAGTTGTTTTCCATTCATCTCTTTGTTTCATCCTAATTTGTTGGTATCCACTTTTCAAATCAATTTTAGAGAATACACTAGACCCATGCAACTCATCAAGCATATCATCTAAACGTGGAATGGGATGACGATACTTTACCGTGATATTATTAATTGCCCGGCAGTCCACGTACATTCTCCACGTCCCATCCTTCTTCAGCACTAGCAATACTGGCACCGCACATGGGCTCATACTCTCTCTCACATACCCTTTCTCTAGCAGCTCTATCACTTGCCTCTAAAGTTCCTTAGTTTTCTTCGGATTACTCCTATAGGCTGGCCGGTTTGGAATGGATGCTCCGGGTACGAAATCAATTTGGTGCTCTATCCCTCGGATGGGTGGTAAACCACTTGGCATATCTTCTGGAAAGACGTCACCAAAATCCTGCAACAAAGAGACAATAACACTAGGCAAAGAAGAATTTAGATCGTTAGTATTTAAAAGCGCTTCTTTGTATACAAGTACAAGAAGTTGATTACAAAGTATCGCTCTTTTCACTTCACTAGCTCTCGCATAGAAATTATTTTGCCTTATGTCAAACTTGCTCTCAAGTCACTGGTTTTTCCACTCTACTTTCTTTTTTCTCGATTTCTTTTCTTTTTCCCTCACTCAATTTCTTTTTCTTTTCAGCTCTCCATTGCTCTTCCTCATTTTGCAACTTCAACTGATCGGCATAAGCCTGCTGTGGCGGTAAAGGTACAAGAATGATTGTTCTCTTGTTCATCTCAAATGAATATTTATTGGTGAAGCCATCGTGCTTAACTCTTCTATCATATTGCCACGGCCTCCCCAACAGCATATGGCCACCTTGCATGAGAACCACATCGCAAATCATTTGGTCCTCATACTTCCCAATGCTAAAGGACACCATAACCTGCTTGTTCACCCTCACTTCACCACTATCATTCAACCACTGCAGTTTGTAAGGTCTTGGATGCTTGGTCGTGTGCAATGCTAGCTTCTCTACCGTTGTCGTGCTAGCCATATTAGTGCAACTACCTCCGTCTATCACCAAGCTACACACCTTGCCTAGCACTAGGCACCTAGTATGGAAGATATTCTCTCGCTGCTCCTCATCCTCCCTTGCCTGCACGCTAAGGGCTCTTCTTACAACTAACAACTCGCCCTGAATAACGCTCTCCTCTTCTTCAATATCCTCCAAAGGTGGCATAACTTCAATGCCTTCTTCATCCGTCTCATATTCCCTATTATTTAGAAGCATCATTACTCGCTTATTCGGGCATTGAGTAGATATGTGGCCTCTCCCTTGACACTTCCAACAGATAATGTCCTGGTTTCGAGTAGTGGGAGTATTAGTAGTGTTAGGGGCTACCTTAGCTTGACTTCCACTAGGAACCCTTAATTTCGAATCAACTTTCAATTTCGGAGTGGTTGCTTTGTCATCCTTTTTTCACGGACTTTGTTTTCATGGAGTAGAGTAAGAACTTTGGCTTGGCTTGAAACTACCCCCTCCTCTTGAGCTGCCTCTCTATTTTAATTGCAGCGTGCACCATATCTTCAATCTCGACATACGGCTGCAATTCAACCGCGTTGGCAATCTCCCAGTTTAGTCCACTCAAGAACCTTGCCATGGTAGCTTCTCTATTTTCATCAACCTTGTCCCGAATCATGGCCACTTCCATCTCGTTATAGTATTCATCAACACTACGACTCCCCTGTGTAAGCCCTTGCAATTTTTGGTACAATTCTCGATAATAGTGATCAGGTACAAATTGCTTCTTCATCAGCCACTTCATCCCATCCCAAGTCTCGACAGACCCTTCATCACTACGTCTTCGCTCTATCATCAAGCGATCCTACCAAACAAGTGCATAATCAGAAAATTCAATAGCCACCAATTTCACCTTCTTGGACTCGGAGTAATTATGGCAAGAAAATACCAACTCTACTTTCTTGACCCACTCAAGGTAGGCCTCGGGGTCATTCTTCCCTTGAAAGGATGGAATCTTCATTTTGATCCCATTCATGTTATTATCATCCCGATTAGTTCCTCTACTAAACTGTCTACTATTCCGTCGGTTTGCGATTACCGAATCGACGTTGCTATCCCCATCGTCGAAGCTATCTCGGTAAAATTTTTCAGGATCGTTCTCACCCTCCTTTCTCTAGGCTGCAGTCTACCACTTCTTTGGGCACTAAGTGATTGTTCATTTTGAGCGCTCTCAACTATATCTACTTTCACCCGCATTTGTCTCAACTCCTCACTTATCTCATCCACCTACTCTTTAAAGCCACCCAACTCCTCTCTCATTATTTTTTGTAAGGTACTTGCCATAGCTTCTTAGAACAACTTAGGATCGAAATTTGACATATTGCTGCAAAACAGATATTAGCACAATATAAAAACATAAAAATTTCCTCACTGCTCTCCCTTACGTGTTTCACTCAGAATATGTCACTCTGATTTTACCGCTTGTGTTTAGCTCTCAAAAGTAATGATATACCTCTCAATTTTCACCTTTTGGAACTTTCAAACAAATCGAAAAGCCAGAACCTTCGTCTTGGTTCCCAAACAGACCAATCAGAATCCAAACAAATCAATTGTATGCTAGGACAAGTATGTTTTCACCAAGAACTCAATAAACAGGAATACCAATGAATTATGGACACGATACGAAGTGAAAAATCGAGAAAAATGAGCGAAAATTCAGTCTCGTGGAAACAGAATTTTTGGAATCCTTGGACCCTATATACCTCTCTTATCATTTTTTTTATTCTGGGTGTCTCGGCTTCAACTTTAATTTGGTGTAGTCAAAAATTTCAGAATTTGAAATTTCAACAGAAAAATATGCACGATTTAAAATCGACAATTGAAAGAATTCGCATTCAAATCAGTACTGTTTATACGTAGCAATCAGAATTAATTAACTATGACAGTTGAAACTCAATAACTAGGGTTTATACGCGCAATTGAAATTCAATAGAAATCAAAGCTCAATAGCAATCGAATCTTAGCAAACTAGGGTTTTACGCAACAATCAGAATTTAATAACCCTCACAATCGAATCTTAGTAACTAGGGTTTATATGGAGTTGTCAAATTTTTGATTAACTCTAACAATCGCAGTATTAACAATCAAGAGCAGATTCGAAAAGCACTTAGCAAGAACAGATTCGAAGATTAATTATCAATCAAGAACAGGACCGAAATTTACTCAGCAGAACATATTCGATAATTATGTAGCAGAACATACTCGACAATTTTTTTTTTCAATCGAATATAAGAACCCTAGTTTTAAGAAGATACGAATAAAGCAGTTTACGAATTGAAGAGAAACAGAAAGAAAAAAAATAGAAACAAACGAAAGATAAAACATGGATAGAAAATTGCCTCTGATACCAACTGATGTGAACTGCGATCGTATTCTATCCAAGCAAGATGGATCCGCAACCCTTAACGTATGAAGATGCAAGAACCTTGGAATCACACGAAGTTAATGGAGGTGGAACCTCGACCCAATCCCTAAAACGAGAAAAAACCTTGGTATAGTCGAAGACAAATAATCAATCAATGGGTTAATTGATTGCTAAGTCGAAGAACAACAAGAACCCTAATTCTAGCTGTTTGAGACGTTCTTAGAATGCAAGAGGTGAAAACACTCAAAATCTTAATTAATCAAAAGCTACTCAAACAATAGCGTTAGCTTCTTTAAATAGGAGTAATTAAACCTACTAGGTCTAGGAAAATAAACAAAAACGAAATTAATGGATTTTCCACATAACTTAGGCCCAAATAAAGCTAAACATAAATTAAACTTAAAATAAACAAAGCCTAGCCCAGCCCATTTATCTAATACATGTTTTTAATCTCTTGGGGTACTATTATCTCTTGGGATACTATTTGAACATCTTCAATTGGGCCTTTAAGCAATGTCTTCCATTCTTGAGCCCGATCCCCTTCAACGCTCCTCCATGCTTCAGCTTTACTCATCATCTCTTGGACCATGGTTATAAGTGCCTCATTGATCTTCTTGGCTCTAGCTCGAGTGATTAGGCCACTAGGAACTCGGATATGCATAGCCTTCACTCCATGATCAAGCTCCAATGCTATCCTTGGGCTCATCACTCTCACCCTAATCCCTAATCCATTATATCATTTATTTACTCTCAATAGTTATATGTCATATCTGGTGTAGATCATCTCTATATGAACAATGCTTTTGGGATGAATGTTTTTTATTGTTGAATACATTTTGGCAACGAAAATTCATCACTAAAGTTGTCTCCGTATGAAATCTATTCCACATATATATAGGAGTGCGGGTCTTCTTTTTTTATGTAAAGAAGGAACTACCAGTTGTATATGGTTGAATTTGTTTATATGAGGTGATAACAGCAACTCACTGACCAATACAATGTTTTGATAAAATTGGGTGGAAATCATGAAATATATTTAACTATTTTCTGGGGGAATACATTTTTGGCGCCATTCAATAAGACGCCCTATGTACGGTGTGTCCCCAATACATTGGGGAGTACACATTGTCAACGGAAAACTATCTCTAAATCGCCAAGTGGACATGATATATATATTGATATACGTATCTTTCTATATGGATACAATTTTTTATTTGTTCATGAGTCAATTTTGTGTTAACTATCTTTGAGCATACACTTCTTTTTAAGTCGGTGAAATGAGATATACTTTTGCATTTTGATTTTGTATTGCTTTTCATTTTTCTGTCAAGACAAATGAAATGACCCGTAGTCTAGAATGTTAGTTTTCAATCTTAGTAATTTTCTTCCATTATTTTCCATAGGTAGCTATGTTCACTAGAAATACGAATCCTTGTGATATATATATTGACACAGATCGTTGTCCATGGCATTTCAATGAAAGAAAAACTACCTTCTCTACTATGCAAGTTCTGATATTTTTGCACAATCTACTATTTATCCTTTCATTAACTAATGTTTTTCTTGTATTGTGTAATTTTTTTGTTTAAAAGCAATTAATATAATAATTTGATTTTCAGTTTAGGTTGATAAGCTCCAGGTGTAGATTCAGTTACCAGACCTAAGGAAAAATGAGGCTTTCATTGATTTTTAACTGATTCATTGACTTGGGTATTTTAACTTTTTTTTTGTTTTAATTACTGATGAGATTTTTGGTGTATAGGCAAGAAGGAAGCAAAAGAGCGCATTGAGGAGGAAGTTCTTGTAAAGAAAAAGGTGGAAACCATGGTGGAGAAGCAAGAAAATGCCAGTTCTTTTGAATCCGAGGAAAAATAGTTGGTTTACACATCTCAATTAAAACATTTTATTGAGAATTTTGAAGAGATGTCAATGCATAGTAGTTCTACAAGATCTGTTAATGTTGTAAAGGAGGCTTTGGATAAGATAGGTTGGCTTGTGGAATCGGAGATGAATTGCTCATGTGCACCCAAAGAAATTTGAACTAGGATGGCTAATAGGCCAGTGAAAGATGGTCGGTATCAGGCCCAGAGTTCTTGTACCTGAATGTGGTACCTATAAATAATTGATTTGGCTACTACATGAGCCAACATAGAGAATTAGTTGCAAGTGCGAGAAACTATGTACAGTTGATCTATATTGACTGTGACATCCCGTTTAATTATCTCTTGCAAATCACGAATCATATCGCGTATAAGGTAGAATCGGGCTTCGAATAGCCAAATTGAGTTCTTGAAAGGTTGGCATGATTCGGAGATTTCCAATAAGTCATGTTAATATATTTAATTGTGTTATAATGACCATAAGTCATTTCGGGTTGCTCGGACGAAAATTGGCTTGAAAATCATAAGTTTTGTTCGGGCCAACTTCGTAACTCCGTAACTTCTTCGTCTTTTATCAGAAATGGTCTCCGTATTCTCCTATGCCTAGTTTTCATAATCCTCTACAACTTCCGTGTTTTGGCCGAGACCCAATTCTCACTCCTTGATGATGAAAAGTGCAAGCGAAGTCAGTTTGGTGACCAAAAAGCTGAAGGAAGCAAATCCTGGGCCATGTAGTCAACTACTTCGAGCTGGGCAAGATTTTTATATCTCTTTCCTCCCTTTTCCTTCTCATTTTTATCCAACCATTTGGAGAGCTCTTAAAGAGAGATTGAGGGGCAATTTTGGTGGTTCTTATTGATGATCCATCTTGATTCCTTCCCTCACACAAGATCATCATCTTCATCACCATCTCCATCTTCTTCCTCCTTTGGTTCACCATAGCCAGGTTTTGGAGCTCAATTTGCAGGGTTTTGCATCTATGCTTTTCCTGCTTGACTCAGTTGCAATTCTTCGAGGGATTAACCCTCAATAGGTGGGAACAATAGTGTTACAACATGTTTTCAAGTTATTATACCTTATTCACCTCGAATCAAAGCTTATGTAATGATTTTTTATATGTAATCTTCTATAAATGCATGTTCATGGGATTTTGGGGCTAAATTATCTTGAATCAATGGTTGATTTATACTTGATATGATTATAAATTATGGATTTTATAAGAAGCCCCAATTTTTATGTTGTTTTTTGAAAGATTTGTACAAAACCCTTATATACGGGTACAACAGTGAACAGTATACACTAATACGCATACATACAATGCTATATTTGAAACAAAAGGCACTTTTGACATATAGTTACGCATATATGTGATATTGTTGTTGCACTAGAGCTACTGGTTCCTAATTTACGAGATTGTCACTTGCCAGGCCAGTCCGTAACTATGTTGGTTAAGGCCACAAGTTTATTTTGAACAAGTAATGCACTAAGCTTATATTTGGAGGTTTATACATAAAATATATATTATATAAATGCTACATGATACCTAGCTTGGTGCCCAATTTATGATAAACTACTAAGCCTCCTAAATACTTGATGTTCTTGTTTTAGTCACTAAACGACAGACTTGGCAAACCAGCTCTAAGTAGAACAACAACATCACTACAAAAGCTACGGTATACATATATACATTATCTATATGACAATACACATACTATATATATATATATGCATGTATACCATATTTTGATATTTTATTATATTGAGATTACATCGGGATTTTATTATTGATTGGTCACATCGTTCGTACCAGGTAGATACTTGGTTTTTACCTGTAATGTATAGCCTTGGTACCTACATGAGTATATATATTATTTCCTTGGGGCATTCTCTGTCTAGGTCGACCTGGTAGGTGGTCCCTGCCTTGGGGGCAGAAGAAATTGAGTTTGATCGCGATCCCTATGCACACATAGATAAAATCCTAAACGTGACGTTTATATATGATTTATGATTGATAGATCTGGTCGTGGTGACTTGGCATTTTATGTATAGATGAGAGTATTCAGCCTCCCGAAAAATGAGAGAATGGATGTAGTCCTAGAGTTTATAGCTTTCCCGATGTATGAGAGAGGGGATGCAGTCCTAGGGTAAGCTAAGGCTGAATACTCAAGATATGAGAAATTTGTATATGTGTTTTATCGTATTTGGGGTGGGGAAGCATCTATATGCATTGCACGAAATGATTCCTTTGCATAGGCAAATAAGAAGTACATTATATATATCTATACTTACGAAATACGATATACGACTAAAATGGTTATCATATAGAAATGCCCCACATAAACAAAAATATTTTCATTATATTGCATGGCATGTATGCATGGTTTTCTAACCTATTTTCTTATACAAACCTTATAGTTCCCACTTAGCCCATTTGGTTCATTCCCATTTTCCAAACTAGTGTTGCAGGTGTTCTCGGGGATGGTGCGCTTATGGAGTCTAGTAGCTATGTTGACTGTTCACTTAAGTCGTTCGAAAACGACTTTTATGCTAGCTCTTTATTCGATAAAATGTGTATGTATTGTATTGTTGTATACACTGATGTAAAGTTTTTATGAGATTGAGACCTCATTGGAGGAATTACCTTGTATTGGGTTGTTGATTTCTATTTGATAAACACTTTACAGATGTGGAGTTAATGTTTTAGTTAAATTTATGTTTTATATCATAGGTGGTGATTTTATTAAAAATACAAACTCCACATGCCAACATTTTTCAGGGAATACGGCTTTAAACGTGATTTGCATCTATATGAGTTATAAATTTTATACCTTAACACCCCCGTCGCGTACGACATCGTGATTAACCGAGTCCCAGAGGTTAAATCCTCTAAACAGGATTTCAGGGCATCACATTGACAGTTTGCTTGAGGGAAACTTATTAAAGAGTTTATTTATTGTTATAAAAAGAGAAAAAAAAATGTGTATGTATTAAATTTTTAATCTCATAATAGTAAAATGGACCTTGTCCTCCTTGGACACTTTGTTATAGTTTCATGTTTCCTTTATCTCCTCTAATATAACTCCTTTCAATTAAAAAAAAATATCGACATGGGTTTGCTTCTGATCGAGGCCTATTAATGTTTTGGTTATCCCGAATTCTAATATAAAACATTGTCTTCAATGACGATTTTAATTGAATCGGTATGGAAGGATTGTTCCAATCAATGGTTGGTAATTTAATATCCCAGTCTTGTTGTGTTGTAAAGTGAAGAATTTTCTATTTGTATATTAAATTGCAATATACATGATTGGTTATAGAAAAATATCTCATTTTCTTTCCTGATTGGTTTGTTATATAGGATGTACATTAGAATGATTATGAGTGCTAAATGCATGTGGGGTTAGTTCGTAAGCACACGTTGTCTATTATTACGATGCCCGAAATCCTAGATTTGGCTAAATGCCTCTAAAATTTGGTTAATCATAGTGTCGTACACCAACGGCATAAATAAATTAATAATTGTGAACACTAAACAAAATCCTGTTGAAAAACTCTTGCAAATATCAAAATAATACTTATCATGAATAATACCAACTCATAAACGCATACTTTGAAAACTTTGAATTATAGTCACACCATATCGGTTTAGAGTAATACATATTTTAAGTCTTACTACATTCAGATCTAATAATAAAAACAAAACAAAATACAAGTCTTAGTTATACATCTGTACAACAAAACTAAATTAAGAAAATATGTTGAAGGCACTGGTATGAAGCAATCTAGGATTCGTCGGCCTTTCCTTTCCCTTTCCCTTGTCCCGGCACAGATGTACGTGTGGAATTTTAGAAACGTGAGCCAACCGGGCCCAGTGGAAACTATACAATTGATTACGAAAGCACAGTTAATGAATCACATGCACTTATACTTCCCATACGTGTACATGCTGGTAAAATGTTAGCTAACTTGCCTGTTTGGCATTACCACTATCCAATCTACGTTTCGTGGACTTACCAACCACGCGGCAGTATGGCCTCCCCATATTTTTATGTTTCATGGACTTACCAACCACGCGGTAGTAGGGCCTCCCCATATTTCTACGTTTCGTGGACTTGTCAACCACGCGACGGTAGAGCCTCCTCATATTACTACGTTTCTTGGATTTACCAACCACGCGGCTGTAGGGCCTCCCCATAATTCTAGCGCTAAAGTATCTAAGATATATCCATCAAATAATAATAATAATAATAATAATAATATGGATGCCAAGGTGCCAAGCATTAAAAGGTCTCTAGCCAACACAATTTATTAATCACATGTATAATTTATGTAGTTTACGAAATAACTGTGTAGTATATTCAAGCTAATTGATAAGGGAACGCACTAGTTATTCTTTAGAAAAACTAAAAACATTAATCTCATGTAGTATAATACCTATATCTAGTATAAAACCCACCATTAGTTCCATTTATAAGAAATTTTCTGTTAGTTATCAGTAACCATATACATCCAATTAGGTTTTTGGCAAATCTCATTCTTTAGGCACATGCAAGTGGGGATTCTTGTTGGATCTTCAAATTAGTACTACAATAAGTAATAATCAACCGATAAGTGTTAAGAAATCTAACCCAAACCCCTTGCATGCAAAAAAATTACATAATAACCAAAAGTCCCCAATTTAAGTGAAAACTACACATGCATCGCATACTAATTGTAAAAT
Organism: Lonicera japonica; assembly: GCA_021464415.1. Taxonomy (NCBI): domain Eukaryota; kingdom Viridiplantae; phylum Streptophyta; class Magnoliopsida; order Dipsacales; family Caprifoliaceae; genus Lonicera; species Lonicera japonica. Next base: position 45,457,058 of record CM038463.1, read on the forward strand.
AGGTTTAAATATTAATGTTCCCACCTTATTGAAGCTAGATCCTCAAGATTTGAAGTGTTGTGGTGTTGGTTCAAGGCTGGACTAAGTGTTGTTTAAGCTTGCATGTACCACAATGGAGAAATGTTAGTGAAATGGATGAAGAAGAATAAAGTCCCAGCACAAATCCTTGATTTGTGTGGCAAAACCCCCAAAAATCTCCAAGAATCACCCTCTCTAAACCCTTTAATCTCCCTTATGTTTTTATCCTCTGTTTTGTGTTAAGAATGAGGTGAAAATGGTGTTTCTCGGGTGTTTAAAGAAGGTAAGGTCAGATCAAAGGTCAAAGGTCAAAATATGGGTTTTGACCAATCTGAGGCAATGCAGTCAACTACCTTTAGTGGGGTCAACTCTGACAATCTAGTTGAATACCTTTCCAGTGGCGCTAATTTGGGTCTACTTGGATATCATATGAATAAGTTATGATTCTTTTGAAGCAAGAAAGGTCGGTTTTCGATAAAATGTAATTAAGTGATTAATCGCCTAAATTTCACTTGGACCACCCGGATTGTGTTACCACCTATTACGCATGTGTAATTAAATTATTATAGAGTATCTTAAAGGTTTAAATCACGAAGGCACTACCCGAATTTAGGACTTAGCATAACACGAACAATTAGTGAGTTTAAGAAGGAAATTAAAAGGAGGGTCTTACAATTATCTTGTGATAGTACTAAAGTTTATGTCTAATAAATTTTCGCAAATATTAGTGAAGGCGCATGTAATTACCATTGAAGTCACGGAAAGTTAAATTAAGGTTCTTTTAAGATGGGCAGAGTCGTGTATATTTAAGGTTCTATTAGATTATCCGTGATTGTGTTTACCTAATTTGCCACGTTTCTTTATATATTCTCTTTGATCAATTGGTTGGTGACTTCTTTTTCAGATAAATGTGATGTGGACGTTTTATTTACTCACACGTGCACGAATCGAATATTAGTATAGCTTAGGCAAGTGCAAGGTCAAACCCTAGTGACCTGATGGATGGAACGTACGTATCTCACTCACTAATTCTAATTAATTCCTAATTTAGCTTAAAAATTAGGTAGGATGGTTTATCAACAAAGAATACGAATAAAATAATCTATTAATATAATACTAGGGTGGTGGAATTATATATATATATTTGATATCATGTTCCTAATATTAATGCTCAATAAATTATACACTTTTTCTCGCACTAATTTAGTCTCTCGACTCTATTAGATGCGGAAAATAAATTCAATTAAGCCCAATTAAATTTTATAATTCAATTATTAATTCTCCAACAACCAAACGTGTGTATAAAATCAAAACACTCATTATATCTGTCAAAATGCACCATATATCCGCTATTAACAAATCATAAGGTGAATCTAACAAAAAATAATGAGAATCTTATTTTTCAGTTAAAATAGGCATCCAATAGGAAGAATTATTTTTGACATTAAAGTATTAAATTGGTAAAGTCAATTAGTATGAATATGTACAAGAGAATCAATTAAATACACTCATCTTCAACTCTAGAAAATAATCTAGTCTAGTATGCTTGTAATTGAAACACAATAAATAATTAAAGAATGCATAAAAAGATAAATACAGTACTTACTTGGATATGCGCAAATTAATTGAAGAAGAACAATTATAAATTAATAGCATAAGATAGTTCACTCCAAAATAAATAAAAGTACTGCTCCTTAACTTATAATCAAAAGAAGAGAAGAAGAAAATTTAACTTTAAATAAAACAAATCTTTAAAAAAAAAAAATTACTGTGTGCGGCTAACAAATAAGAAAAAGATCAATTAAAGTTGCTGTATAATCCAAGAGAAAGAAAGGGAAAAAAAAAAATAAAGGCTGCTCCTCGATTAACGTGCAGAAGAAGGAAAAAAACCAATCTGCAGCTCTCCTCCTCTCGATAGTAAGTTTGTTGAACTTGTTAAGAATTAAGAAAAACACCAAAAATAAATGTGCACACAGCAAGGTTTTAGTCTAGCTTACAAATACTCACTGCTCTAGCCTGCTAAGCTACTCAACTCCTTCATAATTAATTTTACTCCTTTTTTTTTAAGCGCAGATTGCTGTTTCTCCATTAAATTCACCAAATTTCTTCTCGCCGTAATTTTTCCATCTTAACTCCGAATTACTCCATTCGAAAGCCAATATTCTCCATTAAATTCCACCTGAACACCACTTCAAACACAAGAAATGTAATCATATATACTTTCCAAAGTATATATTAGTGGACTACAATATACCAATTTCTTGGCATGTCAACATGATATCAGCATCAATAACCTGAAACTATTGGAATTATGTTGACAAACAAAAAACATAATTTTGTTGGTATTATTGATCACAAGGCCAAATTGTACCAAACCATGATAGAATTGTCATAGAATTATGAAGCACTGGGATGGGTGCAGAACCCACCACAACAAAATCACAAGATGAATACAAGTTAGTTATCCTCCCTTATGTGCCTTCAGTGGTAAATTTGAATTGGATTCATATACAAACGCGGGAGGTTGATTCTAGTATTGGTTGGTGATTTTAGTTGTAATCTTGTACATTGATCTAAATATAACTAGGGTAATTGTTTCTTAATTTTTCTCTTTAGCCAGCAGTACTTAATAGAAGACTATTAGTGAAGTACAGTGCAATGTTACCTTATAATGCACGCAATGTACTTGATAGCTACTATTAATTTTTTTTTTCTTTATTTTTTACTTTTTGTAATATGTAAGATGCATGAGATTCCTGTACTTGGTAGCTACTATTAGTATTGGTAATTTTAGAACCCACTGTATAAGTAAATGATGAAGAATGGTTTGAGGAATAAGAGCTTGTAGATCTCAAACTCAATGGGAAAAGGGTTTGAGGAATAAGAGCTTATTCCCTCAAAGAGTATAACATACATACTGCTTTGGGTTATTTTTAAATTAGAGTGAAATGATTGAGATCTTTAGCAGCAGGCAGATTAATATGAAGTTAGAAGCTTTGTATAGTTTAGAGACATTTGCCTAGCTTTGGCAAGACATTAAATACGATATCATGGAAGTAGTCCTCTCTTCTTATGCTAAACAGAACTGTGGAAGGTGTGACATCTGTGACTAATATACAAAGAAAAACCCATATTAATAGCATAAATAGTACGAAAGTGAGACATCCTCTTATCATCTTGAGACCAAAAAAAATAAAAATGCATCTCATAAAAATACCTTGATTATTCCAGCATAGTTAAGGAGCTCCATATCTTTCTTCAAGTCTTTAGATCTTGCGGTAGTTCTTATTCTTAATAGTAGCATTAACAAAGAGGCTCAATGATTATGTTTTAACTCTTCACCCAGTGCAAAATTCGAGCTTAAGACTAGGCATGCGGGGTTGATCAATTGAATGCGCCCATAATTGTGGTAGGGCCCAAGAATTGTTCTGCATAAATTAAGCGCCTTTGCGTACATTAGTTTGACAGTAGTTTTACATTCATTCCATACTTTGCTTCCCTGAACCTATAATTTGGCACTTGAAGTACTGATATGCTAAAAATAAATATATTGAGTACTCATGGGCTGACTTGGGATTCGGCTGAAATCAGTAATTTTTGAATAATTAGTCATGCTCACCTCGTTTATTAGAGTTAACTTGCCATTTATTTACTTTAATGAATTTGTTTGTTTAGAAATCTTCAGGCTTATGCTTTTCTTTTTGCTTCTTATAGCCATGGAGGATCAAAAAGCCCACTTTTGAGTTGAGCGTCTTTAATAAAAAGTTTGTGCTGGTAATGGCAAAAATGGGATCTTCTCACAGATGGTTACTATAGCTCTATGTATTGTGCTTTCGTTTCAATAGCATCTAATAGTATTCCTTATTTACGTATTCCAAAGGACTTCTTCAAATCAAGTGAACTTTGAACAAACCTCATAAAATAGGTGTATTACAGTGCTGCTTGTGGGTACGGAATGCAGTAGGAATTATACATGTGATTACTAAAGAGAACCCAAAGAACTCCTTTAACTATAAACATATTAAAAATAGTTAATTTTAAATCTTGAGATGATCAAATTAAACTAGTAATAATGCTAATTCGGAATCTGATCACCTTTCTAAAAGTTTCTTTTTCACCTGACTCGCGATGACCACAAGAAGCTGAAACAAATCTCTTCTTGAGAAAAGCTCTTTGCTATCTTTATGTACCAATTCAAGACAATTGGCTAGAGGGCAATTGAAGGAAAAATAGGAAACTTCAATCAGATTTTGTGGGCTGTGTTCCAAGGAACTTTATCCAAAGTTAACTAGAACCATTATACAAGTGCTTGTTACTAAGGGTTGGATAAATGGATTTCCAAATTCCTTACACTTGCATAAATTTCAGTTAGAAATCTGGAGTCTACAGCTAAGATCACGTTTATCTCGCTATGATATACATGCAGCCAATCACCTTATCCATTCATCCCGAATTTTCCTTTGTGGGTTTTAACGCAATTTTAGTTCCCTGATCTGAAATAGCCCATAAGTTCCATTCTCGCCCTCATATACCTTCTTCATTATTATATTGTTTATAGCAGGCTATTCATATAAAATCATCACTATTAATTATCCGAAAAGCTGAGAAACCTCGTAACAAATTAATGGACGTCAAAACCTGAGAAACTCTTAATGTTAATTTATTAACACTTTGTTTTTTTGTTTAGAAATAATTAGGAGGATATTATATTTAATATCAACTCCTCCTTGCCATGCAAATCTCACTCTGGAATTCTATTTTTGAAGCTGGTTGATGAAAGTTACATCGACTTTTTGTTAATGCACCGAGTGATGATAAGCATATTCTGGACTTGGCCTTAACTCTTCAAATAAGCAACTCCAAAGCTGGTTTTTTGTAGTAATATTTAATTACTTGTCATGTTTAAGAGTGTCTATACTTTGCATAAATGTGTCATTCTTGGGTGTGAAAATATCATACAAGTCAAATATAACAGGGGGAGAAAGAATTGTATTGATTTGATAATTATAACTGATACAAGAAGACCCCTATTTATAGGGATATACAAGAGAGAAAAAAGGAAACTGACTAGAAAAGGAAATTGATTAAAACTCCTACTCAACTAAGGAAACATAACATAACAAGGAAACACAGCACTCCCCCTCAAGTTGGTGCATAGATATCGAACATGCCCAACTTGCTAAGTGACTCATAAAATGCTTTGCTGGAAACTCCCTTTGTGAGGATATCTGCAAGCTGCTCTTCAGTGGAGACAAAAGGAAAGCTAACAAGGTTGGCATCTACCTTCTACTTTATAAAATGACGATCAACCTCCACATGCTTAGTACGATCATGTTGTACTGGATTTTGTGATATATCAATAGCTGCCTTGTTGTCACGGTACAAGTGCATAGCATTTTTAGGTTCAAAGCCCAAATCACACATTAGATTTCTTAACCACAGCAATTCACATACTCCATGAGCCACTCCTCTATACTCAGCCTCAGCACTAGACCGAGCCACAACCTTTTGTTTTTTGCTCTTCCATGTAACAAACCTCCTACAAAGGTAAAGTACCCTGATGTTGACCTCTTATCAGTGATACTCCCGGCTCAATCCGCATCCGTAAAGCCACAAACTTCGAGATAATTGTTGTGTTTGGAAAACGTCACTCCTCTGCCTGGAGACGAGTTTAAGTATCTCAAAATTCTAACTACAGCATCCATGTGACTCTCACTTGGATTATGCATGAACTGACTTACCACACTAACGGCATACGTAACATCTGGCCTGGTATGGGTCAAATAAATTAACCGCCCAACTAATCTTTGATAGCGAGCTCGATCAGTAGGTATCTGGTTCGGATACTCTGCTAAGCAATGATTGTGTTCAATAGGAGTGTCAACATGTTTGTAATCCAACATACCAGTCTCTGCCAACAAGTCAATAATGTATTTTCTCTGGCACAGGTAAATCCCTTCACTCCCCCTGGCTACCTCAATCCCTAAGAAATACTTAAGGTCACCCAAGTCCTTCATCTCAAACTCAGAGGCCAACTGTCTTTGCAATCTATCAATCTCAATAATATTATCACCAGTGATCACCATATCATCAACGTAAATAATCAAGGCTGTTACTTTCCCTTGTTGGTGCTTGATAAATAAGGTATGGTCTAAGTTGCTTTGTTTGTAACCCACCTTCTTCATGAATTGTGAAAATCGTCCAAACCATGCACGAGGTGACTATTTGAGTCCATATAGTGATTTTTCTAGTTTACAAACAAAATTACCAAGAGAAGCTGCCACATACCCTGGTGGAAGAGCCATGTAAACTTCCTCAGCTAATTCACCATGGAGAAACGCGTTCTTGACATCAAACTGCCGAAGAGGCTAGTTAAATTTGTCGCAAATGATAATAGGACTCGAACAGTATTCATTTTTGCAACAAGAGCAATGGTCTCATCGTAGTCTATCCCATACGTCTGGGTGAACCCCTGGGCTACGAGTCGGGCTTTATACCGATTTATAGAACCATCCGCATTGTACTTTACAGTAAACACCCAACGACAACCTACAGCCTTCTTGCCTTGTGGTTGAGGAACAAGTTGCCATGTTTTGTTTTTCTGTAATGCTCCATCTTTTCCTCCATTGCCCTCCTCCACTTAGGATCATCCAAGGCATCCTACAACTTTGTTAGGAACCGATACAGCAGATATTTGATTCACAAATGACTCATATGACTTTGATAATCCACAAGTGGATATATAATTAGCAACGGGATACTTTGACTTTGCATGAAAGGTAGCTGCATATCTTTTGGGTGGCTGACCACGGGTTGACCAACTGGATAACACATTAGACTCGTTAATACTAGTGTGGGGACATACCTCAAATGAGTGATCTTCAATACCAGGGAGTTGTGGATCGAGGGTAATAGTCGAAGGGACAGACTGATTTGGCGTCTGGACTTGAATTTCAACAACTTGATCTGTTTGTATATCAACTTCCACCTGTGAGTTTTCTTCCTCACTGTGAGATAGCTCTTCAAAATATGAATTCTCCCCCTGAAGAGTAGAGTTAGGTAAGGAGAAATAACTCATGTCATCGAAAAAAGTAATATCCATAGTGACATAATACTTTCGAGTAGGTGAATGATAACATTTGTACCCTTTTTGAGATCCCCCTTAACCAACAAACACACACTTAATAGCTCGGGCATCTAACTTGGACCTTTGATTCTTAGGGACATGAACAAAGACAACACAACCAAAGACACGAGCCGGTAGATTATGAGCCGAAGGCAAATACAAGTACCTCAAGTGGAATTTTTCCATGAAGGACACTAGACGAAAGATGATTAATAAGGTAAGTAGAAGCTGCTACAGAATCACCCCAAAAGTACTTAGGCTTATGAGCAGAAAAAAGGAGGGCACGAGCCATATCAAGCAAGTTACGATTTTTTCTTTTAGAAACTCCATTTTGTTCTGATGTTTGTAGACACGTTGTCTGGTGAACAATGCCATGTGTTTGAAGATATTTGCTAAAAGTGCTATTAATATATTCTCCCCCATTATCAGACCGAAGAATTTTAATGGTACTATTATACTGTGTGTGAATGAGATTGCGAAAAGCTTGGAAGGCAGAAAAGACTTCATCTTTAGTTTTAAGAATAACTACCCATGACAGTCTTGTGCAATCATCAATGAATAACACAAAATACCGCATACCAAAAATAGTGGAGTCTCTAGAGGGTCCCCAAACATCAGAATGAATCAATTCAAAAGGAATAATACTTTTATTAGAAAAACTAGGAGAATAAGTAGCACGATGGCTCTTAGCCAAAACACAAGTTTCACAACATAAAACGGACTCATTAATACCAATAAACAAAGTAGGCATAGTTTTTTCATGATACTAAAAGAGGGATGCCCTAGACGGCGATGCCACAACCAAACTTCACTTAACTTCTCAGAATTCAAAATCAACGCAGCAGGATACGGTGCTCCTGGTTTCTCCCTGGCGAACATCTGATCCAAATGAAACAATATGTCCCTCATATACCCTCTTCCAATTACCTCCCTGGTTATAAGATCCTGAAAAAGGACATACATGGGATAAAATGTCACAGAACATTGGGATTCGGTATTCAATTGAGGGACAAATAATAGGTGATGAGATAAAGCATGAACATATAAAACATAATGAAGTTCTAAAGTCGGGGTAAGACGGATTGACCCTACTCCTAACACAGGAAATGCTTCAGCATTTGCATTAGTAACATAAGATACTGGTGGGGAAGACAATTCAGTAAAATAGGATTTATCATAAGTCATATGATCAGATGCACCAGAATTAATAATCCAAGTATCAAAGTTAACAAAATGAGAAACCTTTAAAGTAATACCAATTTTACGTTGACCAGCAATAGATGCCGTAGGAGTAGCCCCTCCTGATGCATGATGGTCCTATCCAATTATTCCATAAAAATCTGGTTCCTGAACCAATTGAAAGGTAGCTGCCTTTCCTTTAGCACGATAACCCTACTTTTGAGGTTTAAGATGTGGATTTAACTTCCAACATGTTTCTCGAACGTGCCCTACACCATCGCAATAGGTACATTTTGGACGGTTAGAGCTTGGCTTGGATTGAATAGCAATGCTAGAAACTTCAATCTGTGCATGTTGCAGACTATTATGTTGGGATTCATCCTTGCGGATGTATGCAAAGGCTGTAGTCAGGCTAGGAGGTTCGAGTATTCTGAGCAATTCTCCTTTAGCACTGCTATGCTTAGCATCAAGTCCTCCTAAGAATGCATGAACCCGCTCAAGTTCTTTTTCGTGTTGGTACCACATAATATCCTCAGGATTCTTGATTTTACAGGGGCGTTTCTGATCAATTTCTGCCCATACGTACTTTAATTTAGTGAAAAACACTGACACTGGTTGCCCATTTTGTCGCATTCAAGCAGCTTTGCACATTAATTCATGAACTTGTATGAAGTCAGACTCATTGGTGTAGAGATCCCCTAATGTCTTCCATATGGCTTCAGTCATTGCTTTGAACAATACCGACATCACATACCCATCATCATTTTCCCATTTAGCAAAAGCCTCAGTATCTTCTTCACTGGGAGCTTTGATTGTTCCAGTTACATGCCCAATCTTATGTATCCCACGGAGAAACACTGACATGATTTTCTTCCAGGTGCGAAAATTCATACCATTGAGCTTGGTACCTCAAAACGATCCTCCTTCCAAATTTCAAACAGATACCTCAACCTTATGGATCTGAGATTCGCTTACATCACCCATGATAATACGCAACAGGGTTACTACTTAACAATCTCAAAGGTTTGGGACCAATCGAAACTTATGGGGTCAAATTGTAATTACTAAAACTTCTGAACTGACACCGTTATATTTGACAGTAACGGAGATAACGCCGTTAACTTTAACGGCAACGGAGCTAACGCCGTTAACTTTAACGGAACTGTGGCGGTGCATGACGGAGCGCGTGAGCGGAAGGCGCGGATCTTCCAGGAGCGCGTGAGAGCTCCGTTGAAGCTGATTTTTCCAGCGACGTGATCGTCTAGTCGGGACGAAGAGATTGTTAGAAAAATGGTGCTGTTTCGAGTTCTGTAACTGTAGATCTGAACAATCGAAAAATCGATAATTGTTACAGCGCGTGTAGGCGCGTGGAAGCTCCAATCTAGATGATTCAAACGCAGGATTGATCGTTTTTTGGAGGAGAAGCTATTGGTATAATTTGATAACGTTTGAAGGTCGGTAGTGGATGAACGAAGCAATTAAAAATTGCTAGTTGACAAGAATAAGAACGAGATGAAGACGGTCGTTTTCTTCTTTAACGACGAAGTCGATATCTATGAACCCTAACACCGAGGATTAACCCTCTCATACCAAGTCAAATATAACAGGGGGAGAAAGAATTGTATTGATTTGATAATTGTAATTGATACAAGAAGACCCCTATTTATAAAGATATACAAGAGAGAAAAAAGGAAACTGACTAGAAAAGGAAATTGATTAAAACTCCTACTCAACTAAGGAAACATAACATAACAAGGAAACACAACAATACATATATACAGTCCAACTCTAAAACTGGATTCATTTATTTGCCGAATGTGATTTAGAAACAACCTTTTTATCATTTACGCATTGGGGATGTTTGTATCCTTAGCAAAGCACTTAACGATCAAATCTCTCGTTGTTATAGCCGGTCCGCAAATGGCCAGTCCATTTTTTAAGAGCCCGGGTGTACATGTATATATATATATATATTGTGTGTTTTTCTCAGTACGCTCTTTCAAGTCAAAAACAAGCCTATAGTAAACATCAGATATTTCATGGAGGCACTTACGTTACTTTGTGTTTTTCGCCCATTTGTACTCTTTCAAGGCATTTTACAGTTCATCTCGCCGTAATAAAGTTGCAGCAATATTTACATAATCAAGAATGGTATTTATGGAGTTATTATCATCATTACAGGGAGGCCAATAAGAACTTATGAAATTTAAATGCGCTCCTCTCAATTATTGTTATGACAATTATTATATAAAAATTATAAATATTAGTTTTACGGTCGATGCAATGCACATGCGTTTTATAGATTCTTGAGATTAACACTATCTAAAAATTTAAAAGTTTTTTTATTTTCTTAAATAATAATGTAGATCTAATTAAAGGGTTTTTTACAAAATTTAAAGGAATGCATAGTGACCTTTTGTAAACATTGTGCATGTGTGGAACAGTAAAATTGAAAAAGTTAAATAAAGAACCCCAAAAGTGTGTATATATATTTATATATTACTATTTTTTGTGCACGTGTGTTGCACGTAGTTTTAATACTTGACAAATGTCATTAATTATATTAATGAATATATACATACTAAGAATTAAATAATTAGTATGGAATAAAAATAATAACAAATAAACAAACTCATTATCAAGTGTAAAATTCAATTGATAATTACAAGAACGTCATAAAATCAGTAAACTATAGAAAAATGTTGTAGATAAATGATAAAAGTTAGTCGCGTTGAATTTTTTTAGTACATTGGTGGCCCAACAGTCAATTGATTAGATATACAAGAGAGTAATATATTTTTATTGAGATTTTAGAATTGGTTGATAGGTAATTCTATTAAATATATGAGGATTACTATACACATTACCAAATAATAATATAAATAATAGATTGTATATCACAATGATGTGAATATTTTATCACAGTACCAAATAATAGATCATATAACAACGAGAATATTAAAATGGTAAAATAAAATAAAATTAACATGAACATTTTACTAAGTTATAGCTACAATATAACACCTAATTCAATACAAACTCTAACTTGTTTAATTATTTTTGTCAAACAAAATAAAATTTAAATTTATTTGAAATACTAATATTAATATAAAAATATATGGAGTTATACACTTATACTATTATATTTAATGTAAATCTAGCTTAAAATATTTGCATGTGTGTTGCACGTGGTTTTAGTCCTTAACAAATGTGATTAATTAAGTCCATTAATGAATACGTACATATTAAGAATTGAATAATTAATATAAAATAAAAATAATCACAAGTAAGCAAAAAGATAGTATCAAGTGTAAAATTTAATTAATAATTATAAGAAAATCATAAAATCAGTAAACTATATAAAAATGTTATAGATACATGATAAAAATTGATCAAATATATAAGAGAGTAATATGTTTTCAATAAATTTTTGGAATTAGTAGATAGTTAATCTATTAAACGTATGTAAATTATTATGCACAGTATCACAAAAATAATATAACACTTATATAAATAATAGATTGTATAGCCTGATGATGTCTAAGTTAATATTAAATAGCTTTGTAATTTTAATATTGTTTATAAAATATACATACTTTTGCAGTGAGTTTTGAAAAACACCTAATTCAACACAAACTCTAACTTATATAATTATTTTAACCAAATAAAGTAGAGTTTAAATTTATTTAAGCTACTAATACTGATATAAAAATACATGGAGCTATGCACTATTTGATATATTAATACTAATATAATTCTAACTTGTTTAATTAGTTTAATCAAATGACATAGAGTTTAAATTTATTTGAAATACTAATACTATAATATAAAAATATATGAAGTTATATATATATATATATAGGGAAAAGATCTAAAGAGGACATCTTTTTTTGTCCTTAAATGCGGACCAATCATTTTAAGGGGGCAAACGGATGAATTTTTTAATGAAACTTGGTGAAAATGATCTCCATGATTAGTATATCATATACGCCAATTTTCATCAAAAAATTCAACCGGAAAATGGGTTAGCTAAACATCTTAAATTTTAACGGCTAAAAACGTACATATATATCAATTTTTTAGTTAACCCTCTTCCCGATTGAATTTTTTGATGAAAATTGGCGGAGGTGATCTGCTAAACAAGGAGATTGTCTTCACTAAGTTTCATCAAAAAATTCATCCATTTACCCCCTCAAAATGACAGGTCCACATTTAAGGACCAAAAAGTTGTTCCACTTAAGATCCTTCTATATATTTTAATGTAAATCTTAAAATCGTGTGTTTAAAATCAAGGGCATATTTATCTTTACAAAAAAAATGAAAAAATACTTAAGTTATTCATACTTTTATATATAGTACAGATATAGATATATAATCTATGGCTGCCTAGTAATCCAATTTGAAAAGTTACTATACACTTGAAAGCAACTGAATGGTGTTGATTTCCTTCTGAAACATAGCATATCTATGGTAATTAGTAATAATATTACATTGGACCCTCAATTTCTTGCAAGATAAATAAATTATTTGTTTTCACAAAGGAAAAAGGTGACATTGAAGTGGAGATGGAAATTCGGTCAAAAGATAAAAAAAATTAAATAAATAAATAAATAAAAGTGAGAAGGAATTACGTAACAATTAATACAAGACATTGAGACAGTGAGCAGACTCTCATGTATAATGTTTTCTTTTAATATAACTACCTTTGTTATTTATGAGTATTTAGAAATATTTTTTATAATCAATGAGGATGTTTAAATGATATGTGAATAATGTAGCCATATGAATGTCATTTAATTATGACAATGAAAAAATAGTATTATAAGCAAGCAAATGATCCGCTAAGCGAAAGGGATAGTTTGAATCCAAATAATCTACAAAAAAATTAAACTAAATAATAATAAATAAATAAAATTAAGAGACAAATTCATTAGACGAAAGTAACATGATTTTGTACAATTATTTTTCGTTTAAATATTTGATTGGACATCATAGGGTTCCATAATGGGAAAAGGAGAGAACACTAAAGCAATGGAGTAGAAGCCAAATTACAACAACAAAATCCATTGAAAAAATAAGAGATGCAAAATCTACTTAATGCAAAGAAAGTTAGTATACCTATTTTCTTTGAGTAAGAGGGAGTATATATGATACATGCATATATAAGCTATCAAAAGAAAACATAAGAAATATGTTGATATATATAAATTAGTAGAGATATTTTATATTTTTTGCATTTATTGAACAGACCAAGATTCTAATTGTAAGGAAAAAAATAGTAAAAGAAATTTTAAAAGAGAGAATCTATAAAATACATTTTAAAACATACAGATGCTTAATTCATTCAGAATAAAGAACAATAGAGGATCAAGTTAAATGAATACTCCCTATTTCTCAGATTGCTCACCATGAATTTGGTATTCTTTAAGAAAATAATAATCTTAACCTAATTAACGGTCAATGATATTACTCATTTTCTATTTAATTTGTGAGATTTTGTACATCAATTATATCTCAAAAAATAAATGAAAATCAATTTGATATCCATAGAAAAGAAAAGCAGAAGAAATAGGATAATTTAAACATTCAAACACACCTGAATTTTTTAAACTCAAAAGGGCCACTTGTGTATTACCATGTTAAAAGAGAGGATACTGTATCTTGACTATTGCTAACTTGTAACCTATTTTATTATGATCTATTAAGGGAAAGAAACAGCAAAAGCAATGAAGGAAAGGATTGTTTGACATGTAAAAAATAACACACCGTGCTTTGATAATCGTTTTTTTTATTATTATTTTGGCTGGTATTTCCTCAATTGTTTGTAGACCTAGCCAAGTCTAAATTTGAAGTCCGTTTGTTTCCATGCTTATTTTGGGTCCTATGGATCAAATCTGGAAGGTTTCATTTAATTAAGAAACTCGTTTGAGTAATGGGTGGAATCGAATTCTTTCTTTTAACGTTAGTGACTTCCTTGAACTTTCGCTTGTAGTTTAGGCACTTCGAGACCTCAAAAATTGGGTCCGTCTTTTTAGATGTGTCATAATGAGCCATTAGGAATATTCTATAAAGTTTCATCAATATCGAAATTGAAACGAGTATTTCGGAGGGATTTTTCAAACACAAAATTTTTACTCGTTGGCTGGATTTCTGTGACGCCCCGAATCCCGTTCTGAGATTTTCACCTATGTGACCCAGTTGATCACGAATGCCGTGCGCGGCGGCGGGTTTAAAATAATAAAAACACAACTTTTAAAAATTTTTCTTTGATAAAATATAATTATAATAAATCATGTTTCAAAAAATTTCGGCATGTGGAGGTCGCTTGAATAACAAACCGAATTGTCATATATAAAACTATTTTCATGCCAATGCAATCACAACCAGTAAACCTTTTCATACAATTATAACCACAGTTAAAATCACTCCACGTATGAAAACCTTTGTACACTTGTATGCTTAATACATCATTATACAATAAGAACCAAATGATTATACAATATTGTCCTTTTCTGAAAAAGAACTAAAAGTGGACTACGGACATCAGAGGCCTTCTAGACTCGTAACCCGCACACCAATCCCCGGAGCTACGCCTGCAAAACTGGTTAGAAAAGGGGGAATGAGCCAAATCCGGGCTCAGTGGGAACTATATAGGTTTGTAGATAAAGTACACATTGTAAACACATACACATGCATCGTTGTATAAAAAGTAAATACTCTACTTTAATGCAATATTTAGAAAACCGTGCAATACAATGCAATTCACACCCAAGTGCATTCAAACCCCGCTAGGACTCCTACCCTAGCCACCCGGAAGCTAACCACCCAATCCATTGGTCTTGTCCCTAAACTTCCCACGAAATGGATCCCTATTCATTCCGATGTCATTCGAGGGTCTCCGATGGAGAATCACTTCTCATGACCACTAGCTTCCTAAGGTTTGCTATGCTATAGAAAAAGGTTCTAAGGTATTCTAGAACACAACCTCACATTAGCTCGCACATACCCCTATAGTCGATAACTAATAGCCAATCATTTATTGTTTCTTCTATGAAGTTAGTTCATTATGATTGTCCATGCTTGGCCAACTATTAGGCTTCACATCCTATCATCTGTTTAAGTCATCATATTACGGTTTCCCTCAATTAGCTAACCATTAGCTATAATTACCGCTTTAGTTATTAATATATTATATTCATTATAATCCGGCCAAGTACTTTCCTATGCGCATTATGAAATGTTTAATAAGTGTTCGCGTTCATCTAATGTCGTACAAATCAAATCCGAGGCATTATTTAACAAACAACACAGATATGATACAACAATGATAACAATGATAATAACATTCAACCATAACATAACTTCCATATCATATCTCCTATATACTGCCTCAGTTTCACCCCGCGATCATCTAGGCCCAGAGCAACAGATCCCGAAGGCTCCGAGGCGCTTATCCATTTCTCATCCTAGTAGGGAGTGGCTCAGGGACTTGGTTATCCAAGTAAGTCATTTGGAGATAACCCTAAGACATTTTTCCAGGAATGACACTCCGAATAGTTAACGAGGAGAACACCTCATACAAGCCACATTGACACTTTGGAAAGAACTACACCAGGAGAACCCCTAGTAGGGTGGTGTCCATTAGTAGTCCAACCACTATCCGAAAAACTCACCAATTGGATAGTAGTGGCAGACGGGACCTACTATGCTTGCCAGAAAACTCGTTTAACCAAGAACACATAGTCCAGTTGGAAGGCAAAATACAAAGAGTGGGCTCTCCCTTTGTGGGCAACACAACCATCGGTGAAGTCACCGACTTCATTTTCTCGTGCACGGTTTTGGGACTTTCACCTAAGGGCGGCAAATAGGTGGCCCGTCTTTGAGTCACGCGGGAGTTATTCAGTGCTCGGTCCAACCATCTAGCCCATATGTGTGATTGCGTCAATAATAAAACATACATCACATCCATTCATTTTCACAATGAATATCATCATTATCAATCACTCCCCCATCACACATATGGCATTCCACATACATATACATCATTGCCCACTATTTACTAATCATCAACGTGAGCATCGTCATCACGCTTACAACCCTTATGCTTATCGTCATGTAATTATTAGCGCATTATAATCCAACTAGTTCATTGCCATGTGTGTCGTCATCACGCATTGCCTCTAAAGGACTATTATTACAAAGCTCCATATCATGGCATGTTATGTGTTGAATTATACCCATTAGTACATTCTTGTAATCTCAAGCCATATTATCTAGCCAAACATTGGTTATTGTGATTAGCTCAACCGGTATATCTACGGCTCCCTAACCATATGTGTATATGTAGCTACGGCAACCCATGCCCCACCAAGGCACTTTCCTACACTACTAGAGCGTATCGGGGTTGTACTATCATCATAAATACCTACCATGTTCTATACAAGACTCTAGACTTAATCGCCATTGTATATCGAACCCCATTAATGGGTTCTAAGTGTAAGTACCCTACATAACTCTCTACAATCACTCACAATGGCGCAATTATGCATCTTTAGCATTAATAACCCAAAACAATTCACTTTATGCTCACAAACCCTAAAATCCCCAATTTATAGGCTTAACATGTGTGTGTGAGATGGGTTCTTAGTGTAAATCTAGGAGATAACAATCCACACTTGCATCAAACCATATGTATATGCATATCTATCATTTATCCCCCAAAATCAAGCACTCTATAAGCAAAATCCCAAATTACTCACTATCTAGTTCATACATGCAACTATAAAGTGGGTATGATGTACAAATGCTAGTAATAAGCTCATAGCATGGAGAGGGTTAATAATACATGATATATGAGTGATAATCTATCCATATGCATCACTAATTAGACCTTAAACCAACCCAATCCCATATGAACATCACAATCCTAAGGTTTGTATGAAAATCTCCATTTTTGGTAGAAAACTCTAATGCAACAATCAAATGTTTGAAAAACAAGTTTAAATATAGTGTTCCCACCTTATATGAAGAAAATCCACAAGATTGAGATACTAGGAGAAGATTTGGTGGTTAGAACTCCAAGCTCCAAGCTCTCCTTAGTGCTCTAATGGTGGAAAATTGATGGAGAATATAATGAATAGTAACTTGGATAGGGGTTTTGTATGATTTGAAAATTAAATCTTAAGTGTGGGATGATGATTGTTTAGGAATCTCTTACAAGGTATCTCTCTTCTCTCTCTAAAAGTTTCTTGGTGTATTGAGTTGATAATGAAAGCTTTGGTGTGTTTAAAGGGTTAAAAATAGCTAAATTTTTTGGGCTAGAGGAGCTGGATCAATCCATCTTATAGTTGGATCGATCGGACTTGATGGGCAAGCTGGATCTGGAGCACTATTCATAATTTGGCCATAACTTTTCGCTCGAAACTCCGATTGGAGTGATCTTTATGTACATGGAAAGGTATTTCAAATATCTACAACTTCATGGAAGAAAGTTTTCTCAAATTATGTACGGATCATTCCCAGAAATATGCCGAAGACAGCACTCTGCCAAAGAGCTACCAAACGCACAGAATTTAGCGATGGGCATACTTCGCGCTCAATTTTAACCAAGTAGGAACCTGAATTGGCTTTCTGCCAAAAATCGGAAGTTGTATATTGCATAAAAATCTAGACCTCTAAGCGAACGAAAACTCAATCTGGCGAGGAACGAAGATGTTACGCTGCTCCAAAGTTGGCAAAAAACAAGAAATCGCATAAGGTCAAAACTCGTGATTTAAGAACCGATATTGATTCGGACCACCCGAATCACTAAACAATCACTCACACGAGTGTAGGTAAACTGATATGACTAATACGGAGTGCTAGAACACTACGAGGCTCCTCAATACACAATTTCACCACCCGAGGTGAAATTTACGAACGAATGAAGGTAACTACGAAGAAACAGAAGAACGAGGTGTTACAATTTCAGTCAACTTTGTATACTCATAAGTTCTTCATTAATTATCCAAATTTCACTCCGTAAACTCTTGTAGTTTCATCTTATTTTCCTCTGCAACTTTTGGTTTTGACAAAAATCTAATTCACGGTTCATTTGGGTCAAAACTGAGTTCAAAGTAAGCCGATTAATAAAAGCTACTTCTATTAGAAATCTATAGTATTTCGGTAAAGTGCTGTATTCGACAAAATTCTGCTATTAATCTATCCCAAATTTGGAAAAATTGTCTCTTATGAAGTTCTAGGGCTTTGAACTAACTTTCCGTTGATATAAAAGATCATCACAAACGGAGTTCCAAACAAAGAGTTATGGCCAAATTATGAATAATGCACATAACACATTTGGTAAATCGGGTTTGACCCAAGTCAACTCATTTTTTTCGCGTTTGACCATCTTCTTCATTTCTTAAAACACCATTGAGACCAGAGGAAAGACATATACACTTCTACAGAGAAAAAGGGTGTTCATGGGTGATTTCTAGCTTAAATTAAATCAAAGGTTTTCACTTCGAAATTGTGGATTTCTTAAGTTTTTGGCATGCGAGTCCATTTTCTCGCTCGGTTTTCTTAATCGGTGGCTATAAATGGTTGCTTTAGAGCACTTCATTTCTATCAAGAATTGATTAAGGTAGGAACCCCCCTTCTTTCTTCCATTCATTGATTAAAATTGGTTGTATGAGTAGGAATACTAGATTTTCAATACCAAAACCATATTTTCCTTTACATGTAAATGGTTTGAATTTGATTTATATATTATGAGCTTTGTGTTTGATATTGTATTAGTCCTATGTGATGAGTATGAGGGTTGATCGTAATGTATGTTGGTATACATGCGTTGTTTAGAAATTTTGGTACCGAAATTGCTAGAATCATCACATGCATGTTTAATAACAAAATTTTAATCCTAATTTACCAAATGTCAAAATATTAATCATCTTAAACTTGAGGTTAAACATGCATAAGGTTTTCAATAAGGTAATTAACGGGTCTAGTATTACTCCTCTTATTAGTTTTTTGCTAAATTGTAGAAATTATGAAATTTTGACTCAGACAAGTGTAATTTATGGAAAAATCTGAAATTTTAGATTATGTTTTATTATTATTGATGGTTCTATTGTTGGCCCTTTTTCGGTGTTATTCTACTAAATTTTAGCGTTAAAGTGACAAATGTGTAATTAATCGATGAAATGTATTATATGTAAACTTTATAATTATTTAAGCATGTGATAACTTATATCTATTAGGTAACATTATTAATATCACGTGGCATATACTTGTTAGTTATATAAAAATTTTCGTGAGCACTACTACTACCAAGATACGAATGACGGCTGACGTTTTGTTGAGACTAACACAGGTGAGGCGAATTTAAGATAGGGTTCAGGATCGTGTCCTTGACACTTCTTACCAGATGAGTTGGTTTATGTTTTTGAAAGATGATCCCACTACTAATGCGATCTTAAGAGGATACGAGATTATGGACTATGCCAGGATCAAGCGTTTAGTGGAAGGTGATCATTAGCTTAGGACTGCTTGGTAGTTTCTGGATGTTTAGGCTAGAAAAATGGTTTTTTGAATGTCTTAGGTAGATTTGGTTTTTTGGATGTTTGGGTTTTAGGGAGATTGAAATTCATTTTATTTTGCAAACTTGTTTTATCCATTTTTATGAAAATATGTTTGAGTAAAAATATTCCTACCTTTATGAAGCTTAAATTTCGAGATTTTAGTGTTGGATCGAAAAACCCCCAATTGTAGCTCCAAATAATAATGGTGGATGAGGTGAATGTGATGGAGAAAATGATAATGAAAGTGATGATTTTGTGTAATAGCTTTGATCCAATGGAAATCTCCCAAAAAAAATAATGCTTTCTCATTCTAGGATCTTCTCTTTAATGGTGGCAGTTTGTGTGGCTCAAATGAGGGAGAAAAGAGGATTATAATGGCTTAAAAATCGGGTCAGTGCCATAAAAACATGAAATTTGACCAGATATGGGAGCCATCAATCGACTGAGCAAAGATGCATTAGTTAACCGATGCCCACTGATAGCATTTTTGGTAGTTCAACCACCTCGTACGGAGTTTCGCCCCTCAAGAAGTGAGAATTTGGTCTTGGGCAAAACACGAAAGTTTTAGATTATTGAATTATCTTCCCAATGGGACAAATAATGCTCTATTTGAATCAAGCATGGAGAAGTTTCCTATTCCTAAAGTAGGAAAGGTTGGTTTTTTGATACAGTAATTAGGCAGTGAATCGCCAAATTCCACTTGAACCACCCGAAATGGGTTATGGCCTAATACGTGAGTGCAATTGTACATATATGAAGTGTGAAAATATTTTTATAAGGAAATTATGGAGTAATTTAACAAATAAGTGGTACAGTGGGCGTTACATTCTTCTTCTCCTTTTTCTTCCTTTTCTTCTTAATTTGAATTATTAATTTTTGAACTAATAATATTATCTCCTTTACAGTACAATTATGTGATGTCACTAGCATAAAATATGAAGAACTAGGGAAAACACACATTCCTTCTTCTTCTTCTTCTTCTTCTTCTTCTTCTTCTTCTTCTTCTTCTTCATCATCATCATCATCATCATCATCATCATTATTATTATTATTATCATTATTATTACTTTTATTATGAGTATTATTATTTTGTTTGTTTGAATTATTAATATTTTGAATTAATAATATTATCGATCTCCTTTGCAGTACAATTATGTGACGTCACTAACAGAAAATATGAAGAACTAAGGAAAACACACAACACAAGGTATAGGGTGGTATCGGCAATCACCACTAGCTAAACATTTATGATAAATTCTATTGATATTTGAGACACTATATGGAGTATAAATACTTACAAGTAATCTCCCTCACTTAAGCTCTCTAGAAATATCCTCTCGCTAACCTCAATTGGAAAATTATAAAATCGTTGATGAAATAAAACACTAAGGGACCTATTTGTATTATGTATTGATTCCACACTTTTTTGTTGGCATAGATCTGTTAAAGACCTACTATAACACGCGTGTTGAATTTACTTGTTAATTTCATCGCATCATCCTTAATCGTTCATTAATCTCACTTTGAGTGGTGACATTTTGACTTCTGGGGATTTGTAATGTTTTAGTGCTTTAGGAAAGTCATATTAGTATATTTACACTTACATAAGGAGTCGTTTTGAAATTGGGGTGGTCTAAATTAGAATTAGTATGCCAATCGTGTGTTGGTTCTACACGATTTATGATTTTTAGCTATTTTAGGAGAATCATAACTTCTTCATTTCATATCCAACTGAGTCCATGTCTTCACCCTTAATTACATTTTATTTGTGACTCGGCGAATCCCGTTCCGAGATTTTTACCTCTGGGACCCAGTTAATCACGGATGCCGTGCGCGACGGCGGGTTTAAAATATAAAAAATACAACCTTTAAAAGTCTTTTTCTTGGATAAAACTAAATCCGTTTTAAAAACCCGTTTTATAAAATTTCGGCATGAGGAGTTCGTTTGAACAACAATCCGCCCTGTAAAATTTGAAACTATTTTCATATAAATAAAAATTCCAATCACAAATCCTCCAATGAGGTCCCAATCCAAGTTAAAATACTATACACAATTTTCAATAATTATACATAAATGTGAAAACCCGCGTTTTCTCGGCCCCTCCGCTTTTCATCTTTTATTTTTCGGAATACGTTGGAGTTTTTATTAATTCCAAAAACATGACATTTTGTAAACAATTCAGAGTCGCCAGTTTGTTTTACTAAACAAACAAAAGCTTTGTGTAAAAGAGAAACATTTATGAATTAAACGCTTTCTTAAACACAATTAATGCGAAACCAGACAATTCAAGGGTTCGGGGATTAAATTACGAATTGGGAAGGGATTAGGCACCCAATTCGCCCTTTCGGTCTCTAAGTAGAATATGCGTTAAGTATTATCACAGATTCGCATGCGCGTATAATATTATCTCACTTCAGCCTTTTATTTTTAGAAAACCGGGATTTTGGGGTGGGGATTGAAGACGTGTGCTTCGTTTTTCGCCCTTTTTGATTTTAGAAATCAGTGTGTATGTGTGTAGTTTCACAATTGTTTTGTATAGAGATAGACAACGAAATCAGTGCATTTGGATAAAAATCAGAGCTTTTCAGAAGCTACTTTAGTTTGGAATTGGTATCCGGCAATCATCGAGATTTCTTTTGTCAAATAGTATATCACAATTTAATTACTTAAATTGGCATTTGACAATTTTCATACTCTCACATTGGATATTTAATTCAACGCCCAAATTTATAGAATAAACGGGGCACAAAATCAATCAATTCCGGTGTAGATTGAGACTGATAAAAATTGAAAATAACTGATAAAAATATTCTTTCAAAAGGTGATTTTTTCTCAACCAATATTTTCAATATTGATAATCCAACTCAAATATAAAATTTGAACTGATTTGGAATTTAAACAGCAGTCTAAATGTGAGACTGATAAAAATACCCTGATAAAAATATATTTTCAAAATACGATTTTTTCTCAATCCACACCTTCTATAATTAAAATAAAGCTCAAATATGAAATTTAGACTGATTTGGAGATAAATATCACTCTCTACATGCGATTCAATGAAAATACACGGATAAAAATTGAAATTCAGAAAATTACGAAACTTACCAAAAAGCTTTCCCAAGGTGAATATAATATTTCCAACACTTCTCCCGAGATTTTCCACTTTTTCCTCCTTCCAAAAGGCACAAAAAGGGGTCTATTTATAGCAGAAATGACCAGTTGTTGTGGGGACAACAGGTGTTGTCGCGGGGACAAAAGGTGTTGTCGCGGGGACAACACCTTTGTCGCGGGGACAACCGGTTTTGCCTCTTTTGGGACGGTTTTTGTGATTCCGGCCCAACCGTGTATCGGAATGATCTGATTTTTTGATATGTTGTTCCCCACAATGTAACCTACCTCCTGACAAAATTTCAGCTCATTTCAACTTCGGGAAGTGTGCCTTTTGATTCCCGAGGTGAATTCCCGGTTTTCTCAATTCCCGGAGATCCGGTCGTCGGAATGTGCTGATTTTTGAGTATGTTCCTCCTTGTAGTATTACCTAACAACCCTCAAAGTTTGAGGACAATCAGATATCCACAGCTATTTAATTTTACCTTCCAGGAGTTTTGACGGTTACCGATTTTCGACAGTTTCTGGTAATTCTCGTAACTTTCTGTCCGGGTGGCCTTTCTGCCTCATTCTTTGACATGTATCACATATATAGAGTATATATTCATCCATGAATGTCTATGCATGCCTGTGTGTTCATTTTCTTGAAGTACTCCTACTTCGGGATTTGTGCTGGGTTGAGGGTACTCCTACTTCGTAACGGTTCTGTCAAAATCTGCTTTCTGGGTTGAGCTGTGGTACTCCTACTTCGTACGGTTCTTCATCTGCTTTCTGGGTTGAGCTGTGGTACTCCTACCGTAGGACTCTTCAACGGCCTGGGTTAGCTGTGGTTCTTTAGGACGGGAACAATCTGCTTTCTGGGTTGAGCTGTGGTACTCCTAAACGGTTCTCAACGAATCTGCTTTCTGGGGACGTACTCCTATACGGTTCTGAGATCTGCTTTCTGGGTTGATGCATCATAGGACGGTTTGAGAATCTGCTTTCTGGGTTGAGCTCGTACTCCTACTTCACGGTTCTGTGAATCCTCCATGACGGTTCTGTCAACGAATGTTTTTTATTTCGTAACGGTTCTGTCAACAATGCCTGGGTTGATGCTACTTCGTAACGGTTCTGTGATGCTTGTGTACTCCTACTTCTGTCTCAACGAATCTGCTTTCTCTGTACTCCTACTTCTAGGACGGGTCAACGAATTGATGGGCGACGGTTCTTCATCTGCTTTCTGGGGACTGTGGCGTAGGACGGTTCTCAACGAATCTGCTTTCTTCGTACTCCACTTCGTAACGGTTCTGTCAAATCTGCTTTCTGTTGAGCTGCGGTACTCCTACTGTACGGTTCTGTCAACGAACTCCTACTGCGTACTCCTACGTAGGACGGTTCTGTCAACGAATCTACTTTCTTGGTTGAGCTGTGGTACTCCTACTTCGTAGGACGGTTCTGTCAACGAATCTGCTTTCTGGGTTCTACTTTCTGGGTTCAACGAACTGTGGTACTCCTACTTCGTAGGACGGTTCTGTCAACGAATCTGCTTTCTGGGTTGAGCTGTGGTACTCCTACTGTAGGACGGGTCAACGAATCTGCTCTGGGTTGAGCTACTTCGTAGGACGGTTCTGTCAACGAATCTGCTTTCTGGGTTCTGCACTCCTTTCTAGGACGGTTCTGTCAACGTTGCTTTCTAGGTTGACTGTGTACTCCTACTTCGTAGGACAGAACTAGGACCTCAACGAATCTGCTTTCTTCGTAGGACGGTTCTGTCAACGAATCTGCTTTCTGGGTTCTGTACTCCTTTCTGGGATTCTTCAACGAGCTTTCTGTGGTACTCCTACTTCGTAGGACGGTTCTGTCAACGAATCTGTACTCCTACTTCTTTCTGGGTTGAGCTGCGGTACTCCTACTGTAGGACGGTTCTGTCAACGAATCTGCTCTGGGTTGAGCTGTGGTACTTCGTACGGTTCTGTCAACGATCTGCTTTCGGTTCTGTACTCCTACTTCAACGGTTCTGTCAACGAATCTGCTTTCTGGGTTCTGTACTCCTTTCTGGGTTCAACGAGCTTTCTGGGTTAGTTGTGGTACTCCTACTTCGTACGGTTCTGTCAAGAATCTACTTTCTGGGTTCTGTACTCCTACTTCAACGGTTCTGTCAACGAATCTGCTTTCTAGGTTAAAAAAAGTTTTTCTTTCTTCTTTCTTTATCCGGTTTTTCTATGCATTTTTTTGATGAGTTTCCTTTCTTTCTAAAAAAGATGTAATCACGATTTCCTTGGTTTGTAAACCTCGTGAGTGCTTTCTTTGGGGTTTTCACCTTACACTCTTGAATTTTTACCAATTTTTCCACAGTTTTCAGGATTCTTGCCCTTTGCAGTTTATTTTTCTTGGTTTTCGGAGAACATTTTTATTTGCACCTGCACCTTTTCTGTTTTTGATGCCCTTATATCTCCCTCTGATGTTTTCAAGGCTTTTCTTTTTTCTTTTTTTTTCTTGATGCCCGTCTATTTAATCTTTTGCATGGCCGGCAGCCTTTCTCACCCGAGACGTAGCCCTGAGCCTTTTGGCCTAGCTGTCACTCTCGGTGTGGCTCTTGCCGTTACCTTCTTTCTCTGTTTTTTTGGGATTCTCTTTATTTCTTCTCTCTTGGTGCTGTGAGTTTTATCCTCTTTTCTACTCTTTCAATTTTTTCTTATACCCACTTTGTTCTCTTCAAATAGTTTCTCTACTGCTAAGGGCACATTTCCTGTATTCTGTGGAAATCTTGGTTTAAATTCTCCGTGTTGGGTTTTTACCGTGCATGTGTTGTGGTGTTTTTTTTTTTGGCTTGAAAACTTCAGAATTCCGTGATTCCTCTTCTCTTCTTTTTTTTTTTTTTTTTTTTTTGAAAACTGATAAAAAAAATGACATTTTTATTCCGGATAAAAGAGAAAAAAGAGTTTTTTATATTTTTGGGGACAATTGGTTTTTCTTAGGGACAATTGGTATTTTTTTGGGGACAATGGTTTCTTTTGGGGACAACTAGTTTCTCTTGGGGACAACTAGTTTGGTTCCTATATATATGAGTCTTCTTTGCTTGCATTCCTCCCATCTTCCATAGTTTCTTTCTCTCTCTAAGTTCATATTTTCTCCTTGGCTTTTCTTTGCAATCCTTTTGTTCTTTATCATGTCGGCTTTTCATTCTTATAATAATAGTATTCATTCTCTCCCTCCGGATTGTCTGCTTGGTGATTCTCCGAATATCTTTACCACGGGATCTGACGGTTTTACTTTCATATCGCCGCATCACGATGATTGGGAGGGGATAGTATGGCAAGGTGCTGAAGGTGCGACTTACCGACGTGTTGTGTATACTGACGCTGTCGTTTCTGATATCAACCCCCCGTGGCTTATCATGGAGCCAGAACAGCATTTATTCTTCAATCGTACCCGGGTATTTCCAAAATGCAACATATATTATGAAATGCTAAAGTACTGCTTTATATGTTTATGCAAGTGCCATGTTTGTTGTCTCTTAAAAATAAAAAATGATGATAATATCAATTAATAATATATAATGTTAGCAATAATAATAGTAGTAATAATAGTAGTAATAGTAGTAGAACATGTTTCCTGCAAAAGCAAATAATACCATGTTAGAAATTCCTATATATGTATGTATGCTAAAATGCATGTTTATCATTTTCGAGCTCTCTTTCTTTTTTTTTTTCTTTTTTCTTTTATAAACCAGGTAAGTCGCAGATGCCGTGGTTCTTGCAACTCTGTCTATGACGCTTGGGTATCCTCTCCTCAAGCGGTTAGGGAGTTCCTCGGTGTTACTCCTTTTGGCCCTCTTCTAAACGCATTGCCTGGGCACGCCCAGCGTGGTTCGAATCTTACGACGGCGATGGCGGAAAGGTGGTTTGATACTACCCACACCTTTCAGTGGGGTTGGGGGGAGATGACCATGACTCCTATAGACGTGCATGTCCTGACGGGTTTGCCTTTCGGGGGTCGGCCGATCGATTGTTCTCCTTCGGCTAGGATTACTGAGGCGGGGATGCGAGCTGCTCTGGGCTGGTATTACGAGGGGAATGAGATCCCTCATGCTGTTTTGGTTGAATATCTGAAGCAGGAAAGTTTGCGCATGGCAAGCAGGGGCAATCTCCTTACCCGACGAGAGGTTCGTCAGTATGCTAGATCACTACTCCTCCTCGTTTTGCAGGAATTATTTACAGCTCGCGGTAATAATGATGCGGCTGTATACTGGCTTGCCATTCTCAATGATTTCAGCACTATTCATACTTGGGATTGGGTGGGACTTGTTCTAGCCGTTCTGTATGACTCGATGGATAGCTTTTCGAGACGCGAATCTCCTACTCACCGGGGAATGTGCATGTTATGGGAGGTATCCCCTTTCTATGTCTTTTATCACAATTTCCATGTTTATATAAGTTTCTTTGTTTAATCCTCTATAATTTTCAGGCCTGGTTTCTGGCGTATATCGGTAGTGGTCCGGCACAGCTTGGTGTTTGTAGGGATCGTTCTTTTCCCTTTTTCCGTCGTTTTTCCCGAAAACTATGTACGTCGAAGCCATTCCGTTATTCTCTATCGCATCTTTGCCACGAAGATTTCTTTGGGCTTACCCCTGATCGGGTACAAACTTTTTTCCCTTGGTTCATCATTTTTTTCTTTTCGAAATTGTTCCTTATACTTATGTCTCTGTAGGTGAACTAGACCCCCTGGTCGGAATTGCATGGTCAACCGGCTTTCCATTATATCCGGACATTTTCTCAGACACGGCGGCTGTTGCGTCACGAGTATGACTATTGTTTCTATCTGGGGGAGAGGGTGATGCGCCAGCATTCTCCTGGGGCCACTCTCAAGTCCCCTGCTCATCCTCCTTCGCGTATGCATTTTCCTTCTCAGATTCCTGCTGAGGATCGTTTAATCTTGTTTCAAGGATGTGATTATACGAGGTTCCAGTCGGATATTCCTTATCGCGAGTTTGCACGCACTTATCTGTTGCGAGAGAATGTAGGCGCTACCCTGATGACATTTATACACGTTATACTAGGCTAGGGGCAATTCTCATTGTATTCGTGGGCAGGACTGGTATGCGATGCATGTGTCGAAATCTGGGGAGTCCGCTCACCCTGGATATCGGTTTGCTAATTCTCCTGATGATGAGAGTGGGAACCAAAATGAGAATACGGATGATGATGATGTCATGGATCAGGCGACTGATGGGATTGTTGGTAATGCAGAGGGTTTAAATCAGAACCTTGGTGGAGATGAAGACATGGATACTAGCTTTGGTCACGGTGGTGGTGGTGTTGATGGTGGGTTCACAGGCGGCAATGTGGCTATGAGGCCACCTGTTTTTGTTAATCATTCGATGGGTGAAGGCTTGGGTCATACTACAGGTCATCCAATGGGGCAAGGGCAAGGCTTTATTGCAGGTTATCAAACAGAAAAAGGGCGAGGTTTTGTTGCAGGTTATCAGACGGGGCAAGGTTCGAGTTTTGATCTGCCCGCCTTCTCTAACTTTACCTCTTTCCTGAATAACAACCCTTTTGGTGGCGAGGTACCCCAAGACTCTGGGAGGGAATTCCGAGATACGGTACGAGATCTCAACCATGCAGAAGCGGCTAGACGTTTTGAGAGGGATCAAGGGATGCCTTCTGGACCTGGCCAATCGTCCCGCTCTTGTAGTTTACCTGTACTGCCGCGGACCATGTCTTTTATTGCTGCTTGGGAGGAGATGCAGTATAACCTCCGATCTTCTCCCTACTCCTGAACGTTTTACTTTTCTCGGGATTCCAAGTGGGACAAATGTTGTAGTCTCGATAGATGAATTACGCAGTCTTTATGATACTGCTACGGATTATTGGGCCTTCTTAGTTCACTGTGTTCCCCAACCGTGGGAGTACGATAGGTCTTTCCGTGATGCCATGAGGCTAGCTAGTAATGCCGCTGCTCGTGAGGCTCCTGATCCTGGTGCACCCTCTCGCTCTTCTATGGGGTCAATTAACGAGGCCGTGGTCATAAGTCGTCCTGCCCCTCGTCGTCGTGGCCCTCCTTCTCGACGTTCTCAGCTTGGTTCGGCGGAGAATATTGACATGTCATCGAGACGTGGCAATTAGCTAGTTTTTCTCTTTTTTGAAAAAGTATCCTTTATGTTTTATTTATGAAATCGTGTATTTTTGCGAAAAAAGAAACAAGTCTAGGTAGCTCGAAAATGATATGTATGCAAACGTATGTAATGTAGACTCTTTTCCGGAAATATATTTAATATTTTGTTTTGAGAAAATATCAGTTGTAAGTGTTGTTATGTTTGTTAATAAAGATTTTGGCCTGGAGGCAAAAGTTTTATTTTGTTATGCAAACTTATTTTGTAATTTTTCAAAATTAATAAAAACCAGGGTTTATTATTTTTTTATGAAAATTAGACCGGGCCTGAAGTCACTTCTCAGGTTGCCTACGTTCCCCTTGTTTTAATATCTCAATTCTTGGTTGTGGGGCTCAGGTCTACGTAGTTCTTGGGTATGCCGGCTTATGTCCTTTACTGATAGTATTTCTTCAAACGATCTAAATTAACCGGAGAACTGAACTGTTGCCCATCTGTATCTGTGATTATGACTGCTCCTCCGGACAAAATCTCTTTGACAATATACGGCTCTGTCCATTTCTGCGCGAATTTTCCCCTTGGATCTCTAGCTGGTTCTCTGATTTCTTTTAGCACCAAATCATCTATCTGTATTCCCCTGATTTTCACTTTCTGATTGAATGCTCTAGCAACCCTTTTCTGATACCCTTGCTGATGGTAGGCGGCTTTCAATCGTTTCTCGTCGAGTAGCGCCAACTCTTCATAACGGCTTTGAACCCAGTCTAATTCTGCCACTGTGCTTTCCATAACTACCCTCAGAGACGGGATCTCCATTTCTACAGGCAGTACTGCTTCCATCCCATATGTTAACGAAAACGGTGTGGCGTTTACGGAGATCCTTTCTGTAGTGCGATATCCTCACAATGCATACGGCAGTTTATCGGCCCAATCTCGACCACCTTTTATCATCTTGCTAATCATATTCTTCAGATTTTTGTTTGCCGCTTCTACTGCACCATTGGTCTGTGGCCTGTAGGGGGAGGACTTGTGCCTCTGTATCCCGTATTCTTCCATTACATTGTTGGCTTCTCCTTCGAAGTGGGTTCCATTGTCAGACACAATCTCATGGGGTACCCCGTATCTGCATATGATATTCCTTCGGATGAATTTTGCTACCTTCTTAGCATCAAGCTTCGCATACGATTCTGCCTCGACCCACTTTGTAAAATAATCGACTGCGACCAGTATGTACTCATGCCCATTGCTTGCTGACGGCGATATTTTTCCAATGACGTCTATTCCCCAAACTGAGAACGGCCAAGGAGCTGTCATGGTGTACAATTCTTTTGGGGGAAGTTTCTGAG
Source organism: Lonicera japonica (assembly GCA_021464415.1). Lineage (NCBI taxonomy): Eukaryota > Viridiplantae > Streptophyta > Magnoliopsida > Dipsacales > Caprifoliaceae > Lonicera > Lonicera japonica. Next base: position 45,487,485 of record CM038463.1, read on the forward strand.
ATTTTGCGTAAACTTGGCAGAGATGGCATCTTTTGACATGACCATTACAGTCTTGTTGCATAGTGGTCCAGTAATATCCTTGCCGAATTATCTTCCGAGCCAAAGTGTGTCCACTCATGTGGGGTCCGCATTCTCCCCCGTGCACTTTGTTCATAACGGCTTGAGATTCCTTTTCTCTTAGGCATCGAAGATGTACTCCGTCATACCCTCTCTTGTACAATTTTCCCGCGCAAATGATGAATTGAGCTGCCAATCTCCGAAGTGCTATCCGAGTCTTCTTATTGGCATGATCAGGGTATTTTCCCTCTTTTAAGACCCTCCAGATGTCGTAATACCAGGTGGCTGAATCTACCAATTCCTCATCTTCATTTTCACTGTCAAGGACCATGCAGTATGCCGGGACCTCTCTTTGCTCGATAGTGATCTGTACTGCCTGCATATCTCCCGGGATTTCTACCATTGATGCCAATGTTGCCAGTGCGTCGGCAAAATTATTTTGACTGCGGGGTACATGATGGAAACTGATCTCTTCAAACTTGTTAGCCATATCTTGCAGTTTGTCCAGGTAGGGGATGAGCTTATCTTCTTTGATCTTCCACTTTCGCAATACCTGGTGTATGATAAGAGCCGAATCTCCGAAAACCTGTATTTTCATTACCCTTCTTTTAAGAGCGATTTCCAACCCCACGATGCAAGCCTCATATTCAGCAGTGTTATTGGTGCAGTCGAATTGCAACCGGAACGACAGCGGTGCGTGAATCTGGTCTGGCGAGATCAAAAGAATCCCTATTCCATAGCCATTTTTGTTGGCAGCTCCGTCGAAATACAATTTCCATTTACCCTCTGTTTCTAATGCCATGATAGTTTCATCTGGGAAGCTGAGATCTCTTTCTTCTTCCTCTTCCAAAATAGGATTACCAGCCAAGAAATCTACGATGATCTGACCTTTAATCGCCTTCTGGGTAACATATGTGATATCGAACTCAGATAACAAAAACACCCATTTAGCCATCCGATTAGTCAACACTGGCCTTTCGAACAAGTATTTCAATGGATCCAACCGGGCTATCAGAACAACGGAAAATACGAGCATGTAATGGCGTAACTTATGAGTTGCCCAAATCAAAGCTGCACACGATCTTTCCAATGGTGAGTAATTTCTTTCACAAGGTGACAACTTCTTACTGATGTAATAAATCGCTTGCTCCTTTTGACTCTGGATCAAGTGTTGAGCCAACATAGCCCCTGCAGCAATTTCATTGACTGTGAGATACAGTAATAAGGGAAGGTCTGGCTGTGGTGGGGCAAGGATTGGTGGATTGGATAGGTACTCCTTGATTTTATCAAACGCCGCTTGGCACTGTTCATTCCACTGACCATCTGATGATTTCTGCAAGAGTCTGAATAAGGGCTCGCATGTTTGCGTGAGCTGGGATATGAACCGGCTGATATACTGTAGCTTACCCAGGAACCCTCTGACCTCCTTCTCTGTGCGCGGTGCCGGCATTTCTCTGATTGCTTTTATCTTGGCAGGGTCTGCTTCGATTCCCTTTTTGCTAACGACATAACCCAACAACTTGCCTTTTGTTACCCCAAATACACATTTCTACGGATTTAATTTCATCTGGAAATGCCGAAGTCTATCGAAGAAAGTTTTGAGGGCGGGGAGATGCCCTTCTCTCTCTTTGGACTTGATGATCATGTCGTCCACATATATCTCAACCTCTTTGTGGATCATATCGTGAAAAAGTGCAGTTGCAGCCCTTTGGTACGTCGCCCCGGCATTCTTTAACCCAAACGGCATAACTGTGTAACAGTAAGTACCCCACGGTGTGATGAAGGCAGTTTTTTCTTGATGATCGGGATGCATCTTTATCTGGTTATAACCGGCAAAACCATCGACAAACGACTTCAAAGCATGGTTGGCAGTATTGTCCACAATTAGATCGATATTGGGTAATGGAAAATCGTCTTTTGGGCAGGCTTTATTGAGATCCCTGTAATCTACACATACCCTCACTTTCCCATTTGGCTTCGGTACAGGTACGACATTGGCTAACCAAGTTGGATAATTCACTACTCGGATGAATCCCACTTTCAACTGTTTTTCAACTTCTTCTTTAACTTTTAAGGACCATTCTGGTATCAACTTTCTGAGTTTCTGCTTGACGGGTTTACACTCTGGTTTGGTGTGGATCTCATGCATCACTATATCTGTGCTTAAACCTGGCATATCAGCATAAGACCAAGCAAACACATCAACATATTCTTTCAATAATTCATGCAATTCTTTGCTTTCAGTTTCATTCAACTCAGCCCCAATTTTTAACTCTTTCTTATCCTCATCGGTCCCTAGGTTAACCGTAACGGTTTCACCCTCCTCGATTTGGATTCGCTGTTTGTTCTTTTCAGGGATATCATTCATAGATTCAATTTCAGCAGAGGCAATAAAAGGATTGGACATATTCGGATACTGTGAAACCATTTCTATTTCATTAACAAAAATTCCATTGGATACATTTTCAAGTAAATTTCCTAAGAGCTTATCATCGCTCATGTTACCCACAATTTTATCCCTTACATATTCACTCCCTTTCTCTCTCAAAATTCCCCTTTTCTTTGCCGGATAGATCAAAACCACGGGATCAACTAGATTACCCTCTTCAGTCACTGCCATAACCTCAGTTTCGACAAACAAACTCTTCATCATAAGAGCTAACTCCTCAGTTCCTTCATCTTCTTCCTTCAAACCCTGAGATGGATCTTCATATCCCCTATTTTCAATACAGTGTACCTCCCCCTCTTTGTGATACAAGTCTTCAACAAAGAAGATTTCTAGTCCTGGGACTCTTTCTCCTTTCGAATTAAACCATGGTTCTTGAAAACCACAAAACGGGAAGTCTTCCCCTTCTTTTACAAAGAAACCATTCAACGAAGTATTGGTCGCTCCATAATTTGAACCCTCCATAAATTTGCCTTCTTCCGACTCTGATAAACCCAACCCAGCATATTTTCGGCTCTGCACGTGTGGCTTTATCGGCTCGACTATTCCGACTTGTCGATCACCCAAACCTCTGCCTGGCAAGTACCCCATAGCATTCATCATAGCAACCACTTTTTCATTCAGAAATGGCACGGTGTACGGGGGTAACAGTTCAATTTTCTGTGTGGTCAGAGTTTGCACTTTGGGTTCGTATTGAAAACCTCCCAACTGTATATCCTGACTTCTTATGCCTAAGACTGGTGTGTCTTTGGGCATTATAACATCGTCACAGTCCCCATGTACCACAATTACTTCGTCTCCCACGGGAATCTTTACTTTCTGATGGAGAGATGATGAGAGAGCCCCGACCGAGTGTATCCATGCCCTTCCCAACAGCAGATTAAAGCTCGACGGGATTTCAATAACTTGGAATTCTGCAGCAAATTCGGTTGGCCCAATTAATAAACTCAGGATAACAGATCCCAATACGGCTCTATTGGTGTTGTCATAGGCTCTCACGGTTACCGGAGATTCTTCCAAACTTCCTTCATCAAGCCCCAGAGCCTTGAAAGTTTTGAGAGGGCATACATTTATGGTTGCCCCATTGTCGATGAGCACCTTTGGTATTACCATCCCCAGAGTTTCAACAGATATGTGCAGAGCTTGGTCATGATCTCTCCCCAACGGTGATAAGTCTTCATCGGAGAATGCCAGATTGTTCTGTAAACCCAGTGTCCCAATCATAGAGGTTAGTTGCCCAGGAGTGGATTCTATAGGGACTATGGCTTCATCCATGAGTTTCAAAAATGCTGCTCGATGGGGTTTGGAGGAAACCAACAGTCCCCAAATGGATATCTGAGCTTGGGTTTTTTTTAATTGTTCGATCACTTGCCTACCTTCAGGTTGGATCACTTCTTTCTTTCCAGCTTCTGCCACTTTCTCTTGAGGGCTATAAACCTTCCCTGATCGTGTTAACTGTTGCACCCAGTTAGCTAAACCCTCCTTTTCATTCTCATCTGACTTTTCTGCCACTTTTGACCAATCAAAATTAACCATGTTGACGTGGACTCGGGTGATCTTTCTTGAGATGGACCACTTTCGGTTCGGTGTCTCCTGCCCAATTTTCACCTTCTTTCCCTGATAACCCAACCCCTGCTTGCGGATCTGAGTCTTTACTATAACAGGTTCGGCGATGCCTTGGTTGTATTTGCCCAGTCCTTGACCAGGCAGTATTTTCATCTCCTTCATCCACTTACTAACTTGGGGGCTGTACATTGGTTTTTCCGCAACTTTCCCTCCTCGATTCGGAACTTCTTTCATTAATTGCCGGAACATATTTTCCAACTCTTCTTCTTTTCTTTCTGTAAAACTTTGACTCAAACAACTTTCTACTCGAAATACAGCTATGATCTCCTTTCCTTTGTTCTTTGCCGGCCGAATCAAAAACACCGGATCATTCTCTTCTTTATCTATTATCAATGCATTAATTCTCCCTCCGTGGTTGGGGAGTGGATTCTTTGCCACATTCGGGGGCTCGGGGTCAGGAATTTTCCCTGACTCTATCAAATCTTGTATGGTGTGCCTCAAAGCCATGCATCGATCAGTGTGGTGTCCAGGGCCTTGATGAAATTCACAAACCTCATTCGTATTCCAGCCACGGGGAAGCGGATCAGGGGGAGCTCGGGGGGCTAAAGCTTGTATGATGCCTCCATCCCTTAGGGCTGCAAAAGTTTTACTCAGAGAAGTCGGGAGTCGAGAAAAATGCCTATTCCTTCCAGTGTTCCGGGTTTGATTGACAAAACCTTGGTTGGGTACGGGCCTCTGCTCTTAAGGATATTGAAAGTCAGTTCTTTGAGAAGTTCTGGCATTTTGGTAAGACCACATCTGATTGACGGCTGGGGTGGATCTTTTGTATTGGGAAGCCGTTTTCTTAGCTTCGGCTGCCTTTGCCAATTCCTCCTCTGTCTCATTGGCGATGTGCATCAAAGCTTTATACTTCTCAAAGTATTGGCGGCCCATGCCATTCCGAATTTCAGGCTTAAAATTCTTGACTATCAAACCCAGTTGTTCCTCCTCAGATACGCGGTCCACCATTTGTGAGGCCAGTTCCCGCCATCGAGTTATAAAATCGTTAACGCTTTCATTCTCTCTCTGCTTTGCCATTTCCAGATGCTTACGGGTGACTTTCAACTCCTCATTAGATTTGTAATGTTCCATGAACTCTTTCACAATGCTCTTCCAATCTGCCGCTCGATGCCTTTCTAATCCCAAAAACCAGCTATGGGCGGGTCCAGTCAAGGTCTGATGAAAACCTTGAGCTAAGTGAGTTTCGTTTAACCCATACAACTGCATCGTTCTTACATAAGCCTTGAGATGAAGATGCGGTGGGCTACTTCCCGAGAATTTCTCGACATGGGGGAGCTTGAAACCAATCGGCAACCGGGCTTCCGGAAAAAGGGACATATTCTGGACATCGGCCATATCATCGACTTTATCAATTACTCTTTGGTTCAGGGCTTTCACTTGTTCTTTCAGCGCGGCTATTGCTTCATTCTCTTTATCTGTCTCGACCACGGACTCCGCATACTGCCCCATATAAGGATCATGTTCACGACCTTCACCGAAGAAATGGTTGTTTTGTTGACGGGGTGGGTTTTGCTCGGGATGAAGCCAAGCATTGATACCGTCGGGTGCGGGCGGGCCCTGGTGAGCTGGTGGGACATTCTGCGGGGCGGGGGGAATTGGTGGTCCTCTGTTGTGATAAGGATTGGGGTTCTGTGGGATTTGCTCCATGGGTGCTCGGGCGGCGAGTAGATGGTTAACTGATTGGGTCAAACCCTGAATCAAGCGAAAAAGCTGTTCTGGGGATAGGGTTCCAGGATCCATCGGTAAACCGGGACCGGGCGGCGGTTCCGCTGCATGGTGCTGTCCCTCGATATTCTCAACCCCTTCTTCGATACGCTCGTTCTGATCATTCTGGAAATCTATGGCCCGTCTTGGAGGCATGTCTACTGGTGAATCTGGACGAATAAGTCTACCGGTAGAATCTCGACCAACCCAACCGGCCAGTGCAGAAAATCTGAGAGTAATGAAGAAAATTTTTTATTTTTTTTTTTTTTACAAAACGAGGACTGCAGAAGATAGCTAGATATTTTCTCAAAACAAAGAATTTTATAATTCCGGAAAAGAGTACTATGCACAAGAATGTAGATCGAAAACCAATTTTTTAATGATTAGGTGAAAACAAACCGACAGCAACAACTTGAGAGCCCCATAGGTAGGTTTAGGGTAGGAATAAGAATCCCCGGGGTGCCCTTATAACCTTCCGGTTTTGAAAACGCATTTTGAAAACCTATTATATAAAATGACAATATTTTTGGAAAATATATCTTTGGAAAATATTTTGCAGAAATCGGGAAGTTCTCTCCTCATAGAGTTGTTTTTCATGGAAATAGTGATGGGGAAATTCTCACTTAGCGGATTCTAGTGAGGGATTTCTACGGAGGAGGTTGGACAGCCTCCGGCCGTACTTGCCAAACCAAGAAACGGTATGCATGACAAGGCCTTTGATTCACCAATCTCACGACTGACGGTTAAGCAAAGATGCAGAAATTCAAGTGTACTAGATTGACTCATCCTACATGCAGCGTGGCTTGATGGGTTAAGGTTCAGGCTCCCTCCTATTTGGCTAGGTCTTGCTATATACCCCAAGGGCGAGTACGTGCAAGGACCTTTTGATATACATCCCGGGTACGTGAGTGTTCTCGTCACTCTACATACCTCGGTAAGTACTTGGCCAAGGAGAGTGGAAATAAGAGCTTTCGGTTGATGTTGACCCAGACGAGTCAACTCCCTACTTGCTAAACAGTATTTCCGGGTTATTTGGGATAATTTCACACTCGCGATAATGCATGATGATAGTGCGTGCGTGCAAAATAACAATTATTGAGGTATATTATGAAGAATGCTTTATGATTTGTTCCAGTTTTTTCAAATTTTATTTATGAAAATATTTTTCCTCAAACAATAATTATAAACAGAGAAAGAAAAAAAATTGGGTATCCACCTGAATCGCATCTATGTTATCCTAAAACTAAGGCCGAAAATAAAAACACGCAAAAAAATAATATAAACAAATATCCACGCATATTCTACTCTTGTACAGAGTCTAATCCTCTTAAAAGTTCGTCCCCAGCAGAGTCGCCACTGTGAAAACCCGCGTTTTCTCGGCCCCTCCGCTTTTCATCTTTTATTTTTCGGAATACGTTGGAGTTTTATTAATTCCAAAAACATGACATTTTGTAAACAATTCAGAGTCGCCAGTTTGTTTTACTAAACAAACAAAAGTTTTGTGTAAAAGAGAAACATTTATGAATTAAACGCTTTCTTAAACACAATTAATGCGAAACCAGACAATTCAAGGGTTCGGGGATTAAATTACGAATTGGGAAGGGATTAGGCACCCAATTCGCCCTTTCGGTCTCTAAGTAGAATATGCGTTAAGTATTATCACAGATTCGCATGCGCGTATAATATTATCTCACTTCAGCCTTTTATTTTTAGAAAACCGGGATTTTGGGGTGGGGATTGAAGACGTGTGCTTCGTTTTTTGCCCTTTTTGATTTTAGAAATCAGTGTGTATGTGTGTAGTTCCATAATTGTTTTGTATAGAGATAGACAACGAAATCAGTGCATTTGGATAAAAATCAGAGCTTTTCAGAAGCTACTTTAGTTTGGAATTGGTATCCGGCAATCATCGAGATTTCTTTTGTCAAATAGTATATCACAATTTAATTACTTAAATTGGCATTTGACAATTTTCATACTCTCACATTGGATATTTAATTCAACGCCCAAATTTATAGAATAAACGGGGCACAAAATCAATCAATTCCGGTGTAGATTGAGACTGATAAAAATTGAAAATAACTGATAAAAATATTCTTTCAAAAGGTGATTTTTTCTCAACCAATATTTTCAATATTGATAATCCAACTCAAATCTAAAATTTGAACTGATTTGGAATTTAAACAGCAGTCTAAATGTGAGACTGATAAAAATACCCTGATAAAAATATATTTTCAAAATACGATTTTTTCTCAATCCACACCTTCTATAATTAAAATAAAGCTCAAATATGAAATTTAGACTGATTTGGAGATAAATATCACTCTCTACATGCGATTCAATGAAAATACACGGATAAAAATTGAAATTCAGAAAATTACGAAACTTACCAAAAAGCTTTCCCAAGGTGAATATAATATTTCCAACACTTCTCCCGAGATTTTTCACTTTTTCCTCCTTCCAAAAGGCACAAAAAGGGGTCTATTTATAGCAGAAATGACCAGTTGTCGTGGGGACAACTGGTGTTGTCGTAGGGACAACAGGTGTTGTCGCGGGGACAACACCTTTGTCGCGGGGACAACCGGTTTTGCCTCTTTTGCGACGGTTTTTGCGATTCCGGCCTAACCGAGTATCGGAATGATCTGATTTTTTGATATGTTGTTCCCCACAATGTAACCTACCTCCTGACCAAATTTCAGCTCATTTGGACTTCAGGAAGTGTGCCTTTTGATTCCCGAGGTGAATTCCCAGTTTTCTCAATTCCCGGAGATCCGGCCGTCGGAATGTGCTGATTTTTGAGTATGTTCCTCCTTGTAGTATTACCTAACAACCCTCAAAGTTTGAGGAGAATCAGATATCCAAAGCTATTTAATTTTACCTTCCAGGAGTTTTGACGGTTACCGATTTCCGGCAGTTTCTGGTAATTCTCGTAACTTTCTGTCCGGGTGGCCTTTCTGCCTCATTCTTTGACCTGTATCACATATATAGAGTATATATTCATCCATGAATGTCTATGCATGCCTGTGTGTTCATTTTCTTAAAGTTCGGGATTTGTGCGAGGGTCAAAAAATGAGGTATTCACAATATAATCAACTTGAAATTCCAATTATACAAACGATATTTAAAACTAATAAACGATAAGTCGTTTACGAACGATTATAAATGTCTAAGGTAATTTAGAGGTCCTAGACTTCAAAATTGTGCCATCCCCCGAGATGTACCTACAAAACTGGGTTAGAAAATGGGAATGAGCCAAACACGGGCTCAGTGGGAACTATAAGGTTTTTGTTATAAGAAAATACAATTAGTAAATCACACGCAAGTGACATTTGTATAAAAATAGATTTTTATATCTAATAATGCAATAAGACTAGTACATGCTCGGCGCATCAACCGTGAATTCCCAACCCGTATGTCTATATAAATCGTTAGCTAGTTTATAAAATGTGGCACAAACAATTGTATCATCCAAGAATAGCTTATCCGAGAAAATCATCTCAACAATCCGCGGCTATCCAAGTGTACTACCAGGTCTGCATTTCGTGACCTTTCACCCACGCGGTAGCAGGGCCTCTCGTTAGTTTCCGTGCACGGTTTCGAGTCTTTCACCCAGGAGACTCTGTCCCAACTTACGGTCTCAGCCTTTAGAGACTAACCTGGGACCTACCATGGACTAGGGCAATGATAAATATATATATAGTCAACTGTGAGTCAGCTCAACAGATTAACAATAGTACCAATTTAGATAATCAACATATTTTGTATCAGAACCCATAAACAAGCCAGCAAATATAGGAGTAAAGGAAAGCCGTGCTTATATATATATACAATATCTATACACATACCATATACATATGTATAAAGTATTTTACTTGATGCTGTAATGATATTAACGTTGTACTTAAGCCAACCACACCAAGCCCTACAGGGTCGCCACTTTATAGCTCAATCAAGAATTTCATCATACATTTCACCGACTATAAAATTTTATATGAAATCATACAATTGGAACCAAGCCATGTGAGACCCATAATTCATAATAAATAATTTCAATATCAACTTTCCCATATAGTTTCAATACATGGCTTCTTTAGAAATCCAATATAAATGTACTTGTATAAGCATGAACTAATGGTTTTCTAGAAAATCTCTTTGGTAGCTATCAATCGTAAAGTACAACGATAATATCTCTTACACGTGAAATTATGACTAAAACATCCGTCAAATACATTTATACAACATTATCTATGTGTATCACCCTCCACTGTTCGCTATCGTATCTATCCGTGTGAGTTTATATGTGTTAACTTTGAGAAATGGTGTAAAGTCTTAAAACCCCTTGTAAAATTACCAAGTTTCTCCTTAAATAACTAGTACAAACCATGTGCGAGAGGAGATTCAAATCAATATTTTCATTATAAATGTTATCTCTAAACTAGTGTTCAAAGCCACATAATTGGGGATTTTGTGAAAAATACAAATATGTTGTTTATAAAATTATGTAGTTGTTCCAATAGCTCATCAATAACATAAATAACAATAATCTAACATTAAGTTAAGGAAATCAACACCCTCAAACCCATGAACACATCAAAACCTTAGGTTCACATGGCAGCTTTCAACCATGATGTAAAAAAATCCATCTACAACACATAATAACTTGTAAAAATGGTTCAGTAATAGAATTCCCAACTATATAGGGTTAATTCCTCGATGAATCACGACTGAATTGAGCCAAGCCGAGCAAATAGTGAGCTTCTCCCAATTTTGGAACCCTAGCCAAGGAGGTGGTGGTGAGGAAGATGATGAATAGTGATAGGAGATTTGATTTGTTGTTAAATTGGTGTTGATCATGTGTGATGATGGTATAGAGATGAGAATCTCTCTCAAAGGCTTCCTCTTCCACCTCTCTTGGAAGCTCTCAGTTGTTGGTGAAAACAAATGAGAAAGAAATGAAGTTGATCGTATACATATACTGCCTTCCATTTTCCGGGTACTGTTCACGCGCGTGGGTTTGCAGTACTGAACTTTGAACGTCCAGAACTTCTTGCTCGGAAGTTCGATTGAGGTGATCTTTATGTTCACGAAAAGCTTATTCGAAGCTCTACAACTTCTTAGAAGGAAGTGTCCCCAAATTCTGGACAGATAATTCCCAGTGATTTGTCGAAGTCAGCGCTTTAATGTTACCGAATGAACAACTGATAGTAATTATCCTATTTCGCACTCCATTTCGACCTAGTAGGAGCCTGAATTTGCCTTCGTCCAAAACAAGGAACGAAGGAGTTACACTTCCTTAATCTGACGAGGAATGAAGGAATTACGCTTCCTCCAAGTTAACCAAAAATTATGAAGTCGGGTAAATTGAAAACTTGCAATCTACATCCCGATTTCAACTCGAATCACCCAAAATGACTTACTGCTACTCTAATCTCGTTGGAAGTCTTCAAGCCATTCAGATCCTTTCAGAGCAAAATAAGGCTATCCGAAGTCCACGTTTGCCTAACATGCAACTTGTATCGCGATTTCCGATAAATGGAGACACGGGGTGTTACATTATTCCATTTTAAAACTTTCGTGTCTTGACCAAAAGCCAATCCATGCTCTTCGTGGGTCATAACTGGGCACAAAGTAAGCCACTTAACAAAATATGTTTGTATCTTAACACTATGTTTTGGCAAACGTACTGCTATCTTTAATGAAATTTTGGTATTATTCCATTAATAATTGGAAGAAAATCAAAAAAGTAAAGGTGTAGATCTTCGAGTCCTCTTTCCATTGATATATATAGATCACCCAACTTGAAGTTTTGGGTGAAAATTTATGCCTAATTTACAAACAGTGTGCCACATTCCACCCACCAAGCGGTTGTCCATGGGAGATAAACGCCTGTTTTGGAAGGAGTTGTGGGCGTGCCTTGCACCTTTAAATAAGTGCCTATTTGTCTGAGTGGAAAGTTATGGCCAAATTATGAACAATGCTCCCGGTCAAATTATGGAGCAAGTGTTAGATCGATCCAACTCCACCAGCCACGAATTTTTACTCCATTTTCACCCTTTAAACACACCAACACGCACACATTCAACCATTATACACCCAAGAGATAGATAGGATTGAGAGCTCCATATTGGAAGATCTCTTGGAGGTATTCCTCTTCTGCTTTCATCCCCAAATCTAAGTTCCATCTTCATCTTCTTCATTCTCTCTCCTCCATTATTGAAGGTTCAAGCTCAAAAAGTGGGGATTTCGCGATTGGGCAACTCTCGGCTTGATTTGACCTTCCAAGCTCAATCATCTAGCTTCATTGAGGTGGGAATCTACTATCAAAACCTATTTTCTAATCTATTATTGCTCAATTTCCATTTTATCAATTATTGATATATGAACCCTAAGTTATATACATATATATACATGTTTTGGGTATATGATGAAATTAAGAAGAAATGTTGAAATTGATGAATCAAGTGGCTTATATATTGTTCAAATGACTTTGTTCAACAAGCTTTTTGCGATGAATCGCTTGTTTTAAGCAAAACCCACTTGAGCCCCAAATTCCATAAAAGGTAACTTTTGATATAAAGTTAATATTTCTCCCATTGGTTTGAATAACCTATATATGTATACATATATGTATTAAAATACATGTTTCAACTATTAAAATCTATTTTTATAACTTGCTATCGCTTGATTACGATTCTACCATGTATCTATATAAAAACATAGCTTGTATACCTGGGTTTGGGATTTATGTTGAGACCTTGTGTTGATATTAAAATTCATGATTAAAATAGTCTTTCTATGGAACAAAACACATGTTTCAACAAAGAATGGAAGCTATTTACTTGATTAGCATAAAACCCACTTAAAACCCCTTATTTGCTAGTAAATTTTACTATATTGTTGAAAGTTAACTTCAAGGGTTCAAGTGGTCGATTCTAAATTATAAAATGCTTGTCTATGGGTGGTGATACTAGTCTAAATTGTTGGAACACAATTTCCCTTGTTGATTATATGATTGAGGTTTTATGCGATTAACAAATTAAAGCTATATATATGGCACAATTACTACTTAAATGAGCCGGTTAATACGTTGTTAAGATCATATGTTGTCACTAGTCCATGATGGCCCTAGGTTGGTCTCTAAAGATTAAGACCTTAAGTTGGGACAGAGCGCTCCTAGGTGAAAGACCCGAAATCGTGCACAGAAACTAACGGGAGGCCCTGCTGCCGCGTGGGTGGAAGGCCACGAAATGCAGACATGGTTGACGCTTGGATAGTTGCGGGAAATTACGAGATTTCAGCTCGAGATTTAAAATGTGAGATGAATGTATGATTAATTGTGCCATTGGTTTTACTTAGTATCAATTATACATTATTTGTGGATTTTAAAAGTCTTTTAACAACATGAAAGGGGTTTTCTACAACTATTAGATGTATGATTGGATGGTTTATTTTAAGCTGCTACAAAGGATTTACGAATCTTATTTTCACATTAAATTTATCATATGATTCTCACTAAGTCCTTTTGACTCACCCAACCTATTTTCCAAACAGTTCTTTTGCAAGATCTTCTGGGAAAAGGAAGAGAGAGGACGCTACATCTTAGATTGCCTCAATACCATTGTTTGGTAGTAAGGTCCTTTACAATAAAAGGACTATTGTGCATGTAGTATAGTCATCAGTGTATGTGTTATTTAATTATAAGAATCATGTACTACTCTCATTCTAGAGATTGTTTATATTTTATGTATTGTGGGGATTGTTAATCTTGTACTTGGGACCTTGTTGGAGGCTAGCTGTTGTATTGTAGTATTTCTTATTCTTTTGGTGGCCATATTTTGTGGAATTGAATGATTCCCATTATTTAGATAGTGGATTTTTTTCGTTTTTACACAGGGATTATGTCTAATTAACTCGTCGTCGGTGTACAGCACCCGTGACAAACCATGCCCTGGAGGAGAGATCCTCTTAACGGGATTCGGGGCGTTACATGCAAGAGGGACTAGCCTTTAGCTTTGTATCCTACATAACCTTAGGGGCTTATATCTAAATGGTCCCTAAGGGGACCATCCGTTGACTCTGTACCCTAAGCCTTGGAGGCTTAAGATCGTGATCGCTATACACAGTAGAGTAAATCTGAGATGGTTGATAATACACATTTGGGGGACGATTTTATTTTGAGGTTGTTAGTATTAAGATTAGTGCCTGCAGTATACTTATGCTTTCGTAACATTATATTTCCCTATTTTATTGGTTTTCGTTACAACCTATTTACAGGGTTAGGATAGTACTTGGTGTGCAGTTCATATATTATGGCTTTCATGGTATTTTTTGTATATGTATATGGTTTACATAGAAAAGTATATATATTTAAACGCAATTTGTATTAATTTTGATATTGGACGCTACATGTGTATTACAATGAGTATTTTAATACAAAAACCCTATAATTCCCACTAAGCACGTGTTTGGCTCACTCCCATTTTTAAAACCAGTACACTATGAGATCGCACATGTATTATTTCTAGATGCCTCTGATGACCCGAATACTTTATAGTTGTCAACGGTTGGACGACTTGGCTTGTTTGAGCTTAGTAGCTTTGTATCCATTTGTATAAATAAACGTGTATTGTATTGTATTAAAGAATTCATTTTGAAAATAAAATTTAAATTTTATTTGGAGACGTTTAAACTTGATGTGCAATTTAATTGACTGTTTTATTAAGACATGCTTGGATTAAGTAAAAATTTGCTTATAATTGGACTTGTTTTAATCTTAAGTATGAGTTGATTTAGAAATTGTTTATTTTTTTGTACTCATGCCTTTCTTAAAATGAGTAATTATTTATAAATGTTTTCAAAATTGGAAAATTTCACATCTTACCCGTCCTTAAGAGTGACAGCATCCCTAATTATTCGGATTCTGGAGGTTTAACCTCATAATGGGATTTAAGGCAGCAAACCTACAACATGCTCCCAGTCCACCTATGCATCGATGCAGACACATCTCTGCTACATCGATGCGCTAGACAAAACTAGCAACAATGAGCAAATTCCACATGCTTTGCCCCATCTCTTTAATGGATTTCCATTGAGTGTGAGTGTGTTATCCCAACTGTTCACTTGGGTTTCCTTCTTTCTCTTCCTCAACCCGTGTCAGTATATATATAGCAATCGTGGCACACTTCATATGCATTTAATAACTAATAAAAATGTTTATCAAAAATTCATACATATGGCTTTTTTATTATTAAAGAACCTTACTTCGTGTCTCAACTTCAATTTCTACCAACTTATGTTTTTCTAAACAATAAACTAAATTATTATACATTCAACATTTCATATATAGTAAGCATTCGTTTAATGCAATGTTTAAATATAATTAAAAAAGCCCTACTATTCGTGAAAAGTTAAAAATGAGAAACTTAATATAAAGAAAGGTTTTATTAGTTTTTCATTTTTTTTAGAATATTATAACTCTCTGCGTAGTGCCCAAGGAAATTTTATCATGAAAGTAATAAAAATGTGACGAACGTCTTCCCAAATATTTCATATTTCTTTCCAAATTTTCATGTAAATTAATTATTTTCCATCATGTTCTAACTTTACATTAATAACAATCTTTTTATCACTAGTTCTCTTGGCATTATCTCTAACCACATTTACTAACAAGGGTTAATAAATTGAACTTGTAAAAGTTACGCCATGTTTGTTTTGGAGCTAGTTTGTTCGAGAAGATAAGGAAAACACTTAAAGATCTTCTAAAGATGAGGGCACATGCATATGAACTCCACAACCAACAAAATAGAACTTCAACTAACTTGCATTTTTTTTAAAATAACTTGATATGCATATATTATTTTGTTATACATATGCAAAGGTATCATAAAAAATGCAATGACTCAACATGATGAAATAAGAGATTTATTTAGAACTTTTCTTATTTACCACCCATTGTAGCGTTACCATCAACAAGAGGTGGGAAAATAATATTTTGTGAAGTTAAAATTTGGCACATTAATGTGGTTGAAGTTTGGCAAATCAGGTTATAAATTAAAAGATGTTCAATAAAATTTTGTTCAAGTTGGTTTGCCCGAGAGGTTAAGGGGGAAGACTTAAGATCTTCTGCACATAAGTGCGCATGGGTTCGAACCCCATAGCCAGCAAAATTTATGCTAATCAAATGTTATTTTTGTGAAATTCATGATTATATTTTTTTCCCTTTATTTCTCGGAGGTGATTATTCCAAACTTTGATAATAAAAACCATCTCTTATTAGTAAGTACTTGCGAAATGAGTCTTGTACTACTGCCCAAAGATATAGTTATTGATTTTGTGTATATTCACGGTGATGGATCCATCCTCATTCCATGTTGTAACCTTATATGTATCTTTTGTCCTCATAACTGGTATCCATATTTGGGGGTAAGTCATCTAACATAATTTTAGTCAACTTTAGCCATCATTCTTTTCTTATTTTTGTGAAGTTGACACAGCAGGTGCAGATCATTTTAATATAGTTTTGCAAAATGAAAGTCGAATGTGGTTGCTTAATTTACCAAGTTGAGTGCGGCATGAAGCAAATTAAATCTAATTTAATATATATTCATTTGCGAGTTTTGGAACCCTTCTAAATAAAAACTTCATAATAATGGAAAACAAAAATTTTAAGCACCACCAAGATCTTCACTACTGACAGGAAGGCACAAATCTAGGTTATTATGATAATAGTTATGTCATGCCCCAATTTCTCATATCGAAGTGATTATTACAAACTTTAATAATAGGAACCATTCTATATTACAATGTACAAGGGAAATGAAATTAAAATAGTACATTATAACTAAAATAACATATTCTGGTTTTATACTACTAACCAAAGGTCTTGTTAGGGACTTTGTATGCAGTCAGGGTGACGGATCCATCCTCATTCCATGTCATAACCTTATACATATTTTCCATCTTCATAATCGGTTTCCTTATTTGTGCCCTATATCATCTAACATACTTTTAGTCAAGTTTAACCATCATCTTTTTCCTATTGATGTGAAATTAACACTAAAGGTGTGCATCATTACATTATATTTTTGCATAATGAAAGTCAAATGTTATTGGTTAATTGGCCAAGTTGAAGTTGATGTGCGATATGAAACAAATATATTTTTTTAGCAAAAACAAATATAATTCAATATATATTCTTTGCGTGTTTTGGAACCCTTCTAAATAAAACTTCATAGTTATCAATTTTTTTTACTAGAATGCGATTTTACAAGCACCCCCCGGAACTTCACTATCAATAGTAGGGCATAACTCTAGGTTATGGTGATAATTATAGTCTGTCATGCCCTAATTTCTTAGTTGTGATTATTACAAACTTTAATAATAAAAACCATCTCTTACAACAAAGTACCGGGGAAATGAAAATAGTATATTACAACTGAAATAACTTATTCTATTCTTATATTACTACCCGAAGGTCTAGTTGTAACGACCCGGTCGCACCTCAGTACGATATTGTCCGCTCTGGGTAGCGTCCTAGCCAGGCCTCAGCCCCAGGACATCTACCCTCACGGCTTTGTTTCTGGGAGCTCACGACCAGCTTCCCAGGGGGTCACCCATCCCTGGATTTCTCTGGTCCAAGCACGCTTAACTTCGGAGTTCTCATGGGATCCGAAGCCAGTGAGCTACCCAAAAGGCCTCGTACTTAATTAGCGACCATATCTTACTTATATGGGTCTCCAAGGATCCCCCAACTTCCGGTGTGGATGCCCCCTTTGAGCTACCATTCCTCCACACAAGGGAGTACTCATCGCTCGAGCTACCATTCCTCCACACAAGGGAGTACTCATCCCTCAGGGCGTCACATCCTTCCCCCCAAGGGAATCGACGTCCTCGTCGACACACCGTACTCTGTGGGGTCCGCTCTGATACCATTTGTAACGACCCGATCGCACCTCAGTACGATATTGTCCGCTCTGGGTAGCGTCCTAGCCAAGCCTCAGCCCCAGGACATCTACCCTCACGGCTTTGTTTCTGGGAGCTCACGACCAGCTTCCCAGGGGGTCACCCATCCCTGGATTTCTCTGGTCCATGCACGCTTAACTTCGGAGTTCTCATGGGATCCGAAGCCAGTGAGCTACCCAAAAGGCCTCGTACTTAATTAGCGACCATATCTTACTTATATGGGTCTCCAAGGATCCCCCAACTTCCGGTGTGGATGCCCCCTTTGAGCTACCATTCCTCCACACAAGGGAGTACTCATCGCTCGAGCTACCATTCCTCCACACAAGGGAGTACTCATCACTCAGGGCGTCACACTAGTTATTGACTTTGTGTGTAGTCACCATGACATATCCATCATCTTTTGATGTTGTAACCTTATATGTATTTTTCATCCTTGTAATTGGTTTCCTTATTCAGGACCTAGGTGCTCTAACATTAAGTGTATAATACTCTTGGTTATTTGAGGTTCTTATCTAGAATGATAATAATAGGTTGAGCAATACTATGCACTGTAGATGATTAAAAGTTTAGAATAAAAGTGGTATGAATGAAGCTAGTAATACGGTAAAATAAAGAAGGGTATATAAAGAAAATAACACATATTTAACCATATATATAAACTCAGAAAATCACTTCACAATAATCCATGCATACATGAGACGGTTTTGCAAGAAATTTTTTAGGAAAACACGCTAATTCCTACTCACTCCTAGCTAAATAGGTGTAGTAACATCACATGGAATCTCCAAGGCAACACATAATGAAACTATAATCCAAGATCTAAGTGATGGTTCTAGTTTCTAATGGCTGGACTCTAACCCTCCTAAGCTCTCCTTGAAATTCACCCACATGCACCCTTTCCAATAGCTCTCCAAGCTTTCCCTATGAAATTACGAACTTTCAATTGGTATTAGAGGGCGTTCCATTATGTTGCTAAGGTATTCCTACCTGCTTTGTCTGCTATTTGCTTTGTTATCTACTTTTTCTTTTAGTATTTGCCTTTTTGCTTTTAAGTATGTCTGTCAAAAAATTATTTGTTTTCTAGGATTCCTATCCTCGACAATATTAACTATACGTTTTAGAAGTCCTGTGTGCAAGTTTATCTCAAATCTAAAGATGAGAGGATATGACAGATGATGTTAAAAGGATACATTGAATCCACAAGCGATAGCATGGATGGTAAAGTCACACACAAACCTAAGAAATAGTTTAGAAAAATTTCTAATTATACCACTTCCATGTAAGGTCAAAATTTATAAGGACTTAGTTTAGAATGGGTTGATTCTGATACCAATAGAGTTGTTCCAGTTAGTAATAACTTACCTCAAATGAAAATGCAATAAAGAGAAAACAAGTTGGATTGAAAGCCAAGCTTCCGAAACCTCGAGGAACAAATTTAGAGTATTAAGGAATCGAGGTAAATTAGTTACGCATGGGCATTTTGTTTGATTCAAAGTCTTAGTGGTGGTTGAACGTTTAAAGAGAAAACAAAACCTTTTTGAGTCATACTAGTTTTGAAGTGTTTTTATCAGTGTTTTTCTTGTGTCTATAATATTACCATGGGTTAAATTAATGAGGAAACACTTGGATGATGTTTTTAACATGTTCCTTGAGTTTTCGCAAAAATTTGGTTCGAATCAAAGGTCAAATTGACTTAAAATGAGCAAAATACACAAAAAAGGGGAAAAACGACAAATTTCGGGAAAACATAATTCCTTGCAGACTGGTCCCCTCATTTAGCCAAACCAGTCCACCCATTTTTGATGCTTCATTGGTCACCCAATACTTTAAACCGGCCAGCGGTGGTTTTTTGGCTTTAGCAGAGTTTTGATGGATTTTGCAATAACTTCTGTTTTAAATCGTTTATCTGACCTAATTTAAAAAAGAAAGGCTCACGTTTTCTATTATAAATATGGTTTATCATTGTGAGCCTATAACATAAGTTTTGAGAGGGTTTTCTAATTCAATTAGAAAGATCAAAATCT
Organism: Lonicera japonica; assembly: GCA_021464415.1. Lineage (NCBI taxonomy): Eukaryota > Viridiplantae > Streptophyta > Magnoliopsida > Dipsacales > Caprifoliaceae > Lonicera > Lonicera japonica. Next base: position 45,507,300 of record CM038463.1, read on the forward strand.
CAAAACATTTTTAAGAAAAATCCACCGCTACGGCTTGTTTTCATACAATATGTTCTTTGTTTCTAAGAACAATTAAAGATCCTATTCAAACTTCTTCAAGCGTATGGCAGAGAAGTAAAATGGTCACCATATTGGAAAAAGCCTAAGGTGTGCGAGGCATTGTCATTTGATTCAAGAAAGAGGACTTGAACAACAAAGTTGAAGACTGCAATTTGACTGTTGCTTGTGCGATTCATGTTTTGTATGCTAGTCAAGCATTTTATCAAGTTTGTAAACCCTATTTTTTCATAGCCAATTCTGTCGGTCGGTCCAGAGGATTAGTGTGAAAATTTGGGTTTTTGACTCCTTATGTACGATTCTCTTGTTCTTGTTTGAAAATGTAAGAGATATTGGCTATATATGGAAGACCAGAACTTGAAAACCAAGAATCCTAGCATGAGATATTGACTTCTATAAAATAGGGACCTCAAAAACCAGGAGTGTGCAAGATATCAATTAGGACTAAAAATAAGAATGTGTGTTTGAAAACGGGACTCGGAGACTTCAAAAACCCTAGTTACAACAACAAGATGGCATCCTATCGCGAGGACCAGCCACTCTTGGTAACCACCATTAATATTTCTCCCCAGTAGAGTTACCACTATGAGAAAGTAGGTTTTCGGCTCCCTAAAAAGGGATTCTCTTTTATTTCTTATTCAAAAATGTGATTAGATGTTATCTTAAAAAACGTGTTTTAGAGTCGCCAATTTGTATTACAAAAAACAAATGAAATTTAGTTTAAATATAAGCTCTCTTTTACACTTTGAAACTAGAGATAAATTGATAACTACGTCACTAGGGTTTGGGAACTATTTTACGAATTGGAAAGGTGTTAGGCACCCAATCCGCCCTTTCGGTCTCTTACTGATTCATTTATTAAATTCTTATTTATATCTTGCAAGTAGTTTTAACCTTTTCAAAATATTCCTTTCCAGTAATTCATTTTAAAATGGTATTTAGAAAATTAGACTCGAGCTATGTAAGCACCTACATATTCATTCGTATAATGAAATTAGAGTCTCGTACTTCCGCGTGATTGAAAATTGTTTTTATGGGGGTTTGTTTTAAAAACATATCAAAATAGATTTTAGTTCTCTTGTAAAACTTTATAAAGGACTTATCTTGAAAACTATGAACTTATTTGCAAATTATCTAATTTCTTTATTAAAACTTGTATCAAAAACTTGTAAGTAAAAATGGTAGTTTAGGGTTGTACCTCTAGCGCTTGTAAGAAAAAGATAGATTTCTTGACTTCGGGTGTTCCTTGTTTGTGGATCATCCTTGCTCCTTCTTCCAAAGCTAACTCCTTCTCTCTAGAAGGTATTTCTCCCTCTAGAATATATTTTAGGGCCTTTTTTAGTTACCTCGTGGATAATTGCCATAATTTAAGTTACCCACCTAGTTTGATAATCCTTTAAGTTACCACCTGACGTTTAACAAGCCTTCCGTTAAATTTTTGGTGCAAAATGACTAATTTGCCCTTGGGGGGATAACTCAAATTATGCCTATTATCTAGGGGGTAACTCAAATTATAACATTAACCTCAATGAAAAATTTCCTTTAACTTTTTTATTGTAAGTCTGACTTTAACTTTAATTTTATTTCTTCTCTTTAAACACAAAATTTAATAGTTGTTTCTCTCTAAACACAAAATAAACAATTGTTTCTTCTCCACTCACAAATCCAAAAAAACCTCACAAACCAAGATTTTTATTTCTTTTTTTAAAAAAACCCCCTCATCTCTGGCTATCAGAGTAATCAAACCTAGTTTTTACATTTACTGCTATGAAGCAAATTAAACCCAAATTTGAAGCCCTAGATTTGAAACAAAACAAAAATAGAGAAAGAATGAAGAGAATCGCCTAGATAGATCGTTTCCAATGAATCTATCGTTAAATAAGACTCTTGATTGGGAGGAATGTTCTAATTCAATTTTTATTAATAGGGAGAGAGAGGGGAAAGGAAAGAACGATGCATGGAAATATACTTTTCTTTTTAGTAGAGATGAAGCAATTGAGTATTTTGAGTTTAAAAAAAATAAGTTGTTGAATTTTATATTTAAAGAGAATAAATAAAATTAAGCTTAAAGTCAGAGTTAAAATAAAAAACTTAAGAAAATTTCATTGAGGTTAATGTTATAATTTGAGTTAGCCCCCTGTATATATACTAGGCATAATTAGAGTTACCCCCAGGGGAAATCAGTCATTTTACGCCAAAAATTTAACGAAAGGCTAACTCCATTAAATGTCAGGGGGTAACTCAAAGAATTATCAAACTGGAGGGGGGGTAACTCTAATTATGGCAATTATTCAGGAGGTAACTCAAAAAGGCCCTATATTTTATCTCCCTAAAATAGACTTTCTCTCTGTAATGTGAATTTTCTCTCTCTAAAATAGACTTTCTCTCTCTATAGTGGATTTTCACTCTTTGAAATAGATAAAACTCACAAAACTTCTCTAATGACTCTCTTAAACCCCCAAAATGAGCTCTCAACTCTTGTCCATCCAAATGAGACCCCTAGGGTCTTATTTACAGGGGAAAAACACGTTCAGCAGGCTGCGGCAGTGCCTTACGATAATAGGATGCGGCAGTGCCTTGCGGCAATAGGCTATAGTGAAGCCTTACGGCAACAGGCTACAACGAGGCCTTGTGGCAACCAAGCAGGCTTGCAACAACCTTGTTGAAAACTCCTAAAACCTCACAAAAACATCCCTAGTGAATTTTGTATGTATACTAAGTACTAAACCTATCTTGGAGATTAAACCTCCTAGAATGCAAGTGTGTTTTGAAAAATCAAGGATTCATGCAAGAGTCACAAATTAGAGTGTTTATATACCCTCTCGTCCCGGGATTCCTACTTGCAAGAATTATGGGTCGACCCAAATAAAAGACGTCAAATCATGACACTCACATGGGTAATAAGTTTGACTAGGACTTTGTGAAAAAAATAATTAATCAAATGATTCACTATTCATGGAGATTCTCTCTGTGCCTCAAACTATCTTCTACTTCTGGCCATTTCTCTTTACTTTATTAGGGTTTCATAATACGTTGGTCTCTTTTAGTCCAACCTCAAAGGTACTTCTCCAATCCACCCTCAAATTTTTCTAAATATTGTTGTTTACCCTGGGTTTCTAGGATGTGTCAAATCTTTACCATTTACCCTTTGAATTGCGTATACTTAACAACCCCTCTCGTTCTCTGTTATGTGCTTGAAGAAATTCATGGCATTTGGATTCTTTTAAAAAGACGCCTCTTGACTTCGTCTTTAGTAGAAGCACTGCAAAATAATATTCATCACTATAGTAGAAGCACTGCAAAATAAAGGATGGAAACATGAAGTAAATTCAAGAAAGACCATTCCTAAAGGAAGAACTTTATCTGATACTTTCATTTTGCTAGCTGAGTTATTCGAGCTACCACCCAATTTAACCGACTTGAGCTGATATCTTTATACCTACACTTTCATCTTGTAAATACAAAACCAACCTTCTGTCTTCTTTTTCTTTCTGTACAAATCCCTTCAACCCCTAATCTACATTTGGTTTGAATCATGTATAAATATTTGATATTTGTCCAAGTTTTCTTCAAGAAAATTATTCTACACATAAGACTTTAATTTGAACCGAATATTTTTAAATAATTTTGACTTTATGAACCAATATATCTTCCATCTTTTATATGCTCCATGAAAAATGAGTTATTGATTATTACTTCAATGTTTTTATAAAAGTTGTATAAGTTTGCATTAGTTATTATTAAATGTTTCTTCAAAACAAAATTATTAAAAGTTATATATTTTAAGATATATTTATGAGATATTTTAATTTCATTAATTGAGTACAAAAATATTGTAGTAATTTATATGGGGCTTATTATGATGTAAATTTGAAGTATATCAATTTATATAAAGGTTTCACTAAATTTCTTAAAATACTATTTTTGAAATATCTAGTACAAGTGATAATTTCTTAAGAAAAAAAGTGAAACTATATAAATTGAATGTTAGAATTTAGAAATGATTCTACATCATAATTTTTCAATAGTGATTTAATTGATACAATTTAAGAGATTCAGTAAAAAGGTTTTTTATAGGTATAAATAAAATAATTGGATGTTGTACAAGAAATTGTAAATTGTGAAATAAAGTGTATTGCATAGCAGCACTTGTTGATGAACCATATTTTATTTAAGACTCAGTATATCTGCAATATTTTTGATGGTGAGATTTAAATAGGTAAAGTAGAGCGAGCTTATATATTATATTATATTATATTATATTATAGTTGCAATATAGGAATCTATATATTGTCTGGTGGTCTTCTGGAAGTATTAGTATTAAATATATATTCTTATCAGCATTTCATTGAGGAAGTTGTCGGTTTTAGTATCATGCACATGTATATATGTACAATAATTCTATTGTGAGAAATTGTGTTATTATTATTAGTGCTATGTTGGTTTGGAAATAAACGGGGAGTGTCTCCTTGAGTTCAAAATCCTTAAACATCCATATGGTAAATAAAACATCATGCCTTCTAAAGCAAACAGTGCATACCCAGAAATCTAGACAACAGCATTAGCACTAGCTACTTTATGGGACAGATTAGTCCTTAGTAGTGTACTTTGGCATGTTCCATTATTTTAATATCAGTATAGAAGTATCGGTTTTCTTGTAAGACATAATGAACTATGATTTGTATCTATTGTCATTAGATTTCTTGTATATGTCCACAGAGACGAACGTGATTATTATTTAGCACATATATTCTAACAAGTGATATGGCACGAACACGTCATACATTACTTAGCATAATTTTCTTGCATTAAGTAAATGTTCTCAATATATTATTGATCTATAAAGATCAAAAGTTTTAAAATATTATTTTTACGGTAAGCCTAGAATTTGCATTCTATATGGTGTTTTAGATGCTTAATTTGCATTGGTTTACTTCCTAAAACTATAATTGCATGCAAATTAAGTTTAAGCTTCAACTTCTGGCTTTTGCATAGTATTTGTGTAGTACTAAACTATTTTGTAGGCCAAAATCAATTAAGCAGCTGAGAGTTGTTAATAGAAAGAAGTCCGACGATATAAGAAAAACATGAGAAGAGCTTCCGAAAGGAAATTCACTGCAAATTCCGAGATGAATTAAGGAGGAAAAAACTGCAACCAACCCCCAAACACGAGCATGGAATGAGAACCAAAGTCAATCCCATTAGCAGGATCGATCCCCAATGTAGGATCAATCCTAGCTTTATTTTAGCCCAAATGTCTAATTTACGTTCTTGTTTGACCGATACCCCAAGGTCACAACCTAGCTCTTCACCTAGGCTCTTTGAAGAAAAATTTAAAGCTAAGTGAATGGGGGAGTTAGATCACAGACAAAACATTATAAAGAGAACAGCAAAAAACATTGTTACAATTCTTGGGAGCTTTATGTAATCTAGAATGTAGGTTTTTGTTAGCTTTTCTTCACAAAAACTTTGAGAGAATTCATAATTAGTGTGTTAAAGACTTAAAGGAAGGATTGTACCAAGCTTTGATTCTCAATTCCAAGTTTTTAAATGCAAATCTCATATTCAACCCGGTAAACCCTAGTTTTCAATTTAACTTTCAATTAATTTAAATTACTTGTTGAATGTTCCTGATTTTATCATTATGAATGTTTGTGCTAATGTTAAGATTCAAATATGCATGATACGTTGGCTTTTCATGAATGTTTTTCAATTATTTTGCTTCAAAACTAATTAGATCTTCGATTTTTGCCAAATTTTGCATTAGATGTTAAATTCCCATTTATTTGGAAAACGGTTAGTTTAAATTTGGAGAAAATGTGATGGTTTGTAAAGGAAATCAAAATGGCCATTTTGTTTTACTAAACAAATAAAACTGCATATGAAAGAGGAACGTTTATGGATTAAACCTCTTAAACACAATTAATGCGAGACCAATTAATTCGAAGGCTCAGTGATTATGTTACAAATCAGGAAGGTGTTAAGCACCCAATTCACCCTTTTGGTCTCTGAGTAGGATATGCGTGTATTTATAATCGAGAGTTCTCATGTTTATTGATATTATTGTGACGCCCCGAATCCCGTTCTGAGATTTTCACCTCCAGGACTCAGTTAATCACGGTGCCGTACGCGACGGCGGGATTAAATTAAAACAATATCTAAAACATTTCTTGTGTAAAATTCCAGTTTAGAAAAAATTTGGCATGTGGAGTCTATAAATTTAATAATTCAAAAGACCTGTATATAACAATGTAAGTTTCAAAAGCCTTCAAAACAAACTCCACATTCACATATATTCATATCCAACCACTTAATTACAATTGTTGTACAATCCAATTTCCTCCAACAAGGTCCCAAATAATACTAATAAGTTATACAGCACTTTCACAATACGTAATATCTTAATTCAATTATACAAAGTATTTAAAAGATATGGATTTTATAATCATCAAGTCGTCCTAAGACAACTACATAGTGCTAAGTTATCAGAGATTCCCTAGACTCGTACACGTGCCATCCCTCAAAGAGTACCTGCAAAACTGTTTTGGGAAAATGGGAGTGAGCCAAACGGGCTTAGTGGGAATTATAAAGTTTGTATATAAAATATGGTTTAGAAATAATGCGTGCGAGGTGCAGTAGTGAAAGTACTTTCTTTTTTTGTAATAAAAATCAATTTACAATATGCATGCCAATGCTTTCCCCACCCGAGAACATAATGAAATATAGGGATTATCCGAAAATACAATTAAAACCATAGTATTAATATAACATAACCTTGAATCATATAAGTACTGTAAAGTAATTATCATTAGAGTACTAGTAATCCATATCCAGAAAAAATGTGTTTCCATCTCGTGTATAGATATATAAAACCATTGGTGAGTTTATAAAACATAATACTACCATATGTTAGAAATATTCATTTTTCGATAATTCCCAGGCCATATAGTAACATTTCCGTAAACCAAATCCCAAGCCAATATTTCAATAATCCCACGTCTATCCATACGTCATCAGGTCTGCATTTCGTGGCCTTTCAACCACGCGGCAGTAGGGCCTCCCGTTATTTTCTGTGCACAGTTTCGGGTCTTTCACCCAGGAGCACTATGTCCCAACTTTCGGCCCCAACCTTTAGAGACCAAACCTGGGACCATATCACAATATCCATAATAGTAACTCAACGGCTCATCCAAGATGCAATCATGTCACAATTCCACATTTCGGCTTTCATAAGCACTTTCCATGACTTGGCCAACATGGGAATTTATAGTAAAAACATTTCTAACAAGTATAAATAATCATATTTATCTCAAAAGTATTCTCAACACATCCAAAACTATATAAATATCATAATTATATTTACAAAGGTATAGAATACTATAATCCATATACTTGGATCAAATGTACGTTCAATATACATATATAGTATATTTATCATCCTCACTTTCTAAATATTATATAATTATACATATGTTGTATATCAAACTAGATTCGTCTAGTCCGTCAACTAGCAACTCGATTAAAATTTAGTTTCCAAACTCATCAATAGGGGAATTCCTTGGTATAATATCAAATTGGCCCCAAGCCAAACATTAGCCATAATTTATAATTATTTAGCTTGATATGAACTTCCCCATATAGTTTTCAAATTGTTTCCAAACCAAAAGTGTCAAAGATTTGCCTGGCTTGGTTACGGACTGACTAGTTTCAACCATTTTCTCAAAACTAGTTCTTAAGGTATATATATAACAACAATACCATAACATAGATACTTATAATCAAACCATACTTTTAATTCCATATACACCTCAGTATATATGCTTATCATAGTTTTATGTTAACTATCGTATTCGTATATAAGGGTCGTATACTAATCTTCCTCATAAACCATTTATAATTAGGGATTTTGTATAAAAACAATATTGAAGTCATATGCAATGCAAAATAACCAATGAATTCCAAGAAAATACCCCCAAGGCCCCATGAACATGCAATTTGATTAAAAACCTTAAGCTTGGTTTGATTTGAAGCTTACAATAAATAATACTTTGAAATAAAGCTTGGGTATTAATGTTCTCACCTCTCAAGAGCTTAAATTCCATAAATGAAGGCTTGATGGTGCTCCTTCATCAAGATCACGAAACCCTAGCTTATCCGCTTGAGCTCCAATGGTGGGAAAGATGAAGAGGAGGATGAATAGTGCGGATTTGGCCCCAAATCTTGTATAGAAAAGATGAATCCTTAATGATCCCTCAAAAATCCCTAACTCTCTCTCTTTAGAACCCCCAAATGTGTTGTGTATGTGTGTTGGTCGAAAATGGTGACGTATGGGGTTTAAAGAGGTGAAAAATCGAGTTCAACACAGTCAAAACCGACATTCAGGGTACCATGATCGATCATGGAATACCCCATGATCGATCATGGAGTTATGAGAATCCGGACCCGCAACCCGAGAGGCGTCCTTCGATCTCGGTTTTTCTTGAAAACGTGTTTTGTAGAGTCGCTAGTTTATTTTACGAGAAAACAAACAAAAGATCGTACAAAGGATAATTCGAAACGAATTATCGTTCATACGTTTAAAACCAGAGATTCATTTAAAAATACTTTTGCTAGGGTTCGGGAACTACGTTACGAATTGGGAAGGTGTTAGGCACCCAATTCGCCCTTTCGGTCTCTTAATGGATCATGTATTCAATTCCTATTTTAGATATCTTGCAAGTAGTTTGAATTATTTCAGAATAGTCCTTTCCGGATAAATTCAATTTAAAATAATGTTTTGAAATCAGACTCGAGCTTTGCAAGCGCCTACGTATTCATTCGTAGAATGAAATCAGAGTCTCGTAGTTCCTTTTGTTTGGAAACTGTTTTTGTATTTTAGTTTGTTTTGAAAACGTGTCAAAACAGATTTTAGATAAAGTTTAGAATGGACTAGTTTAGAAAACAACGAACTTCTTTGCAAGTTACCTAATTTTCTGTATTAAAATGAATTTAAATGCAGTATTGAAATTAGCAGAGCGGAAGAAAGACGTACCTGATGTGCCTGAAGAAGAAATGAGAACCTTGCCTGATTGCCTTGCTTGCCTCCTTCTCTCTCTAGAACTTTCTCTCTCTAAAGCTTTCTCTCACTAACTTTTCTCTCTCACTAGCTTTTCTCTCACTAGAAATTCTCTAAAAGAAGACTCTCTAATGATTTTGACAGAACTTCGCCTTACTAAAAACACTAGTGAGTGTTGATGTCCCCAAATAAGAGCCCAAGGGTCCAATTTATAGCAAAAATTCTGCCAAAAATGCTCCAAAAAAGGCCAACCGCAGGGGGTAGCCGCAGGGCGTGTGGCTGGTAGCGTGCGGTTGGGGGTAGCCGCAGGGCATGCGGCTGGGGCGTGCGGTTGGGGCGTGCGGTTGGTGGCGTGCGGCTGGCACGTGCGGTTGGGGCGTGCGACTAGGGTACCAACCGTACGGCTGGCAGGTAGCCGTACGGCTGGGAGCGTTCGGCTGGGGGCTGCGGTTGGCTCACAAAAGTGCACATGAACACTCGGAAATAACTCGATTTTCTAACGGGGCGCTGCCCCATACCCCGCGACCTGACCGGGCAGGTCGATCCTCGTCCTAGTAAGCGAAGAGGCAACAAAGGTTATACCAAACCTATCACGCGGCCGGAATTGGAGTTTTTCTTAACGGTCTCCTATATGTATGATGACTCAACACTTGATGTAAGATGCTTGTTTTTAAGAAAAACAGTGTTTCACACGAGAGTCGTGGATTGGGGTGTTCACAGACCCTCTCGTCCTGGGATTCTTGTCCGCAAGAATTCAGGGACGATAAGAAGACAACGATTCACGACTCTCGGGTGAATGTCAATGCGGTGATAATTGAATCAGAGTGTACCCTTTTCTAGCATATGGATCTCGTTGCGTTCCAGGCGATGCGATCCACAATCGCCCCTTTCCTTTCGGCCAGGCGACATGATGCATCAATCTTTTCTTCCGTCTACCCTCAGCGGTAGGCTACCCTTAGTGGCATACCCCCCTCAGTGTACAGGACTTCACGTGAGGAGTTTTTCATTGAGTCCAAATGATCGTAATGGAAAAGTGCTTCAAAGGTTTCTCAATCCTAGGAAAAAATGAAAGAAAGAATGCTTTGGGTTTCGTGACATATCCCTTCGTAGGGATCTAGAGTTTTAAGAAGAAATCAATATCTTTGAGAAATTTGAAAACTCCCATCGTGGGGAGTGTGGGGATAAAGTTATTCCCTTCGTGGGGAATGTACGGTAAAGGTTATTTCCCTTCGTGGGAAAAGGGGATCGGAAAAAATTCCCATCGTGAGGAATGCGAAGAATTCCTAACTCTGAGGAATTCAGGAAGAAATTCCCTTCTTGGGGAACAGGCAGTAAAGGTTATTTCCCTTCGTGGGAAAAGGGGATCGGAAAAAATTCCCATCGTGGGGAATGCGAAGAATTCCTAACTCTGAGGAATCCGAAAAATTCCCTTCGTGGGAAACACGTGGAGTCGTTATTTCCCTTCGTGGGGAAAGTGATTTCGAAAAAATTTCTATCGTGGAGAATGCGAAGAATTCCTAACTTTGAGGAATTCGGAAAATTCCACTTCGTGTGGAACACGTGGAGTCGTTATTTCCCTTCGTGGGGAAAGTGATTTTGGAAAAATTCCCATCGTGGGGAATGCGAAGAATTCCTAACTTTGAGGAATTCGGAAAATTCCCTTCGTGGGGAACACGTAGAGTCGTTATTTCCCTTCGTGGGAAAAGTGATTTCGGAAAAATTCCCATCATGGGGAATGCGAAGAATTCCTAACTCTGAGGAATTCAGGAAGAAATTCCCTTCTTGGGGAACACGTGGAGTCGTTATTTCCCTTCGTGGGAAAAGTGATTTTGGAAAAATTCCCATTGTGGGGAATGCGAAGAATTCCTAACTCTGAGAAATTTGGAAAATTCCACTAACACTGTCTCATTGCCATGGTTCTGTTACTCAGACACTGCTTTATTGTTTTTAAAATTAATGATATGCTAGAGAGAACTGCTTGCAAGTTGAAGTGCCTTTTCCTTCTACCCTCAGTTTTGACCTTTGGCGTTTTATTGGGAATCAGATTTTTGAATCAACTTTTCTTAGAATTTTCGGACCGCTGTGCATGGACTTTTGGGATGTGACATTTCTCTACCCTCAGTTTTTCTCTCTTCAGTCATAGGAATAGAATTTCGCTTGGATTTCTCAATCATCCTCAAGCTACCCTCTGATTTCTTCTACAGGGAAGATGTTGGTCCTGTATCGTTTTCTGTTTTTCGATACCCTTATTGCTTCCTCTTTTGATTATCCGGCCCTCTTATTTTGGGCTTTCGGACTTTACTGTGCCTTTTTCTTTCTTGGCTTTTTCCAAAACAGGAGCCTTACTCACCTAAGATGTAGCCCTCCGCCTTTTGGCACAGCTGTCACTCTTAGTGTGGCTCTCCCTATCGATTTTCTTTATTTTTGTTTTTTTTTTCACTTTTTCTCTCTTGGACCAACGGGATTTTACCCTTTTCTACTCTTTCAATTTTTTAGGGTACCCGATTCCTCTTTTACACCTTCCCTGTTTATTAATCAGATTCGAGCCTTCCGGACAATAGATCCATCCTTTTGAATTTCAGTTCCTCCACAGACTTTTTAGAGTGTCAAGCTTCATGTTTTGATATGCCATCTCGTGCATGTGTGTGAGTCTTGGTCCTTTTGTATCCCGGGAGAAGTTGATTCATGGCCTTAGTCCCCCCCCCCTTTTTCTCTCTTTTTTTTTTCTCGGTCAAACTGGTCAAAAATGAGGGTAGCCACATGGGGTAGCCGCAGGGGGTGCGGCTAGGGCGTGCGGTTGGGGGTAGCCGCAGGGTTTGACCCCCCATCCGTACGGCTGGCAGCCAACCGTACGGTTGGGGGCTAGCCGTACGGTTGGCTAGCCTGCGGCTGGCTCCTATGTTCTATAAATAGTGGCCTGTTGGATCATTTCTCAGCACTTCTTCTTGCAATCTTCTCTCTAATCTCTAAATTTTTGACTTTCAAAAAGCATTGAGCGAGTGTTCTGAAGAGTGTGAGTGATGGCATTTGCGAGACTACTGTCTATCTTTGATTAAGCCAAAATATTGCATTTTTATACGTATTTAAATGGCTTAATATGCATGAATTTGATTTTAATTATCCTAAATTGATAAGAATTGAGCTTTAATCATGAAATAGGATAATATGTTTGTTTCTAGTGCATTTTACTCTTTTTACAGGTTAAAAATGAACAAGAACGAATCTAGAAGCAAATTCCCCCAAAGTTAGTCATTACCGGTCAAATTCAGAGCTGAATTAAGTTCAAGAAGTGAACCGAAAGCAAATTCCAAGCTCAAGCATGAAGGGAGTAGATGTCAGAGACTAAGAGAAGCCAAAAAATCATCCCAAGTGAAGAAAAAGTCATTTAAATCTATCCGAGAAATTTTTGAATGAAGAAGAGATTCACTGCGCGCATTGCCTCTGTTTCGGTAATTTCTGGCATTTATCCGTGCAGAATTTGAAGAAAACTCCAGAAATATAAGTTGTAGAGCTCTGAGTTATCTACGCGTAGGCGAAAACCTTGCATCAATCGGAGTTCGGAGTACAAAGTTATGGCATAAATACGATCAGTGCACCAGTGGATTGAGTTTGAGCGCGAAAGAAAAATCTAAATTTATGATGCAGATATTTATCGAATGGGGTCCTTAGCCTAGATGGCAAGTGACCAGCTCTATACTCATGCTTAGTCCAGTGTTCGAATCCCACGGCCAACAAATTTTAATTATTATTTTTAAGCTGACCCGAGAAGTTAAGGAAGAAGACTTAGTCTCTCGAGCCAACGACTTGGATTATTATCTTTATTATTATTTATTTTATTTTATTAATTAGTTTAATTTTTGAATTTTGAAAAAAAGAATTACATGTCGATGATATTTTTAGGTTTTAGGTTTAATTTTGAGTAAGGGAAGAACAGTTGTCATTCTATTTTGTTTTGAGTAGGAGAGAACAGTCGCCAGTCTTTTTCTTCAATAATTTCAAATTCCCTTGCTATCAGAGAGAGATATTTTCATTTGGTTTATGGCTTGTATTGAATAAGAAACATCGTATAATTCTATTTCAATTTGAGTTTGCGCAAGTCCCATTACAGTTCTTCAGTAACTGCGTATCTGTAAGTTTCTTTTTCTTTCAATTTTATTTTTAATTTCTTTCAATTAATGTTTTGATTGTGTTTGAATGTGATTGTTATTGAAATTAATGCTTAATTTATAATTTTTTATTGGAATTTCCGCGTAGAATCCCGCATAAAACCCTAAAAATATGTGTTTTCTTATTTTAATCATAACTTCTTCGTTTCTTGGCCGATTTTGATGATCCACCTATCAAAACGAACGTATTTTAATTCTCTACAAAACCCTACTGATTTGGAGACTCAAATCCCAAGTCTTCCAAAAGTCAGTAGGCCATTTGTGTTGCTGGCAGATTGTTTATTTTTCAAAAAAAAATGTTCAGCCATAATTTCTATTTTGCGCATGTTTTTAATTTTCGATTGCTTTAAAATTTTGAGTACATTTATATACTTATGTTTTTAATTAATTTTTCATTTTTGAATATAAATATGCTGTTTTATTTAATTATTTTATTGTCCATGAATTTATTAAATATGTTTGGCTAGTTCGTTAGTTAGGGGTCCGTAAGGAACGGGCATGCCGACGCGATAATTTTTCGGACCCGAATTAAATTCTAATTAATTTTTCATTGGTTAACAGGTCATAATAAATCTGATTTTTATTAAATTATTATCCTAGTATGCTAATAACATATTTTTATAATAAATTTAATAAAATCTTTTCGACAAAAGAACCAAACTAGTTTGAATCATTATTTTTGCGCTAAACCCTAACTAGTTAACTTAGAGAGCGGTCTATATTCTCTAAATTAATTGGTTATGTATCTTTTTAGATTTCAAACTAGAGCGTGCTGTTTTCGGTAGTATTTTTAAACCTTACTTTTTGATACCGAAAATGCCAATTTTGTGTTTTCATCGCCCGTTTTAATTTAAATTTGATTTTAATCATGTTTTAACCTATTTGAATTAAATTGTGGCTTTTACTTAATATTTCTAAACTCACTTTTAATAAAAGGTTTTGTAGTGTCAAGCACTACTCCACTTTAATAAACAAGTGTTTTCGGTAAAATTAAGTAATGCGAATTGATTCCATAATTAATATTGGTACGTATAATTCATGTCACGCATGAATTATTGCGAAAAATATGAGTTTATGAGATCAATTAGCTCGTGGAAAGTAGGCTGATTTTTTTAAAGAAAAATTAATTATAAAAGGATTCTCGGTCCACCGAATTGCCCGTTGTGTTGCCCGAAACTTATGAATACCCCTAACCCCTTTTATTCTTAATTTTAGTAAAAGTTTTTCACGCATTTAGTTAATTTAGCACCCTTTTTTATTATTTATTTTATTTAGCTTTATTATATGTTCTTGTTATTCCATTCCCTCCATATTTCATCTTTTCTTTATTTTTCTCTTCGTCCTCTTGAAAGAAATTTTCCTAAGTTAAAGAACTACCCTCCTCCTCGTGGATCGACCTCGGACTTACCGAGTTTTTATTACTTGACCGACCACCTGCACTTGGGTGTAATAACTTCGCATTGTTTTTGCCGAGTCAATCTTCGTGTACATGATGATGGGGGGCGTACCGGAAGGAGAGGAGGCGCCGGAGCTACTCCCGGGAGATGAGGTGGAGTCTATTACCGCGATGATGGATGGGCGACTAATCTGCGCGCCACATCACGATGACTGGGAGAGTGTGGCCTAGGAGGGGCCACTGGGGGCAGACGGCTCACTATAGCGGGCGATGTACCGTGACGTGTCGCTGGTCTCACCAGGAGAGGGACGAGAGTGGCTACTGATAGAGCCTGCGGCACACGAGATCTGCCACCGTACTCGGGTATGCTCGAATTTCTAGTATGTACACTATGTGATTTTTCGAAAAAATGCAATGAAATGATATGCATGAAATGTGATAAATTTAATAATTACTTGCCATAATAAACATACTTAACATAGCGTTTTGTTTCTCAAAACATGTATTATCAAGTATTAAAAATTGCGGGTTCTAAATTTTAGTAAAATATGTGATGTGACAGAGGAGTGGACGTTGCCGCGATATCACACGTGCCGCTCCTGAGCTTCGCTATCAGCTGCCCCCGTTGGTGAGGGCTTACTTGAGCACGACCCCATTCGGACGATTCATCGAGGTGCTTCCTGGTGGAGAGTTCCAGCGATCGGTGAATCTGCCGACAGTATTGGGAGAGAGATGGTGGGACACGACGCATACCTTCCATTGGAGTTGGGGGGAGATGATGCTGACCCCAGAGGATGTGTTCGTGCTGACGGGACTGCCATTTGGAGGGGAGGCATTGGCACCCAACCCCCGGTTACAAGTCACACTAGATGGGATGGGGGCGGCACTAGGTTGGAGGCCAAACCGGATTGTGGCAGACGGGATACCCCACACGGTGATGGTACAGCACATCGAGGCGGAGAGCGAGAGATTTGGGGATGGACCGATGACACGGCAGGAGGTCCGGCAGTTATCATGGTGTTTTCTACTACTGATGATACACGACTTCTTCTACGCTCGGGGCGGCGACAACCTGCAGTTATGGTGGCTGCCTTACTTGCGATTCTTCGACCAGCTGTACACATTCGTGTGGGGAGGATACGTGCTGGCGGTGCTGTACGAGTCGATGGACTTGGTGTACCGTCATATGGAGCTCAACCACCGCGGGCTGGTCACACTTTGGGAGGTAATTACTTAAATTAAATCTCAATTTTTCTTTTTGAAAATCATGTGATTGTTGAATAAAAACTGATGATTTTAAAAATTGTGATGATTTACGACAGATGTGGTTTATTGCACATACCCATTAGGGTATCGGTCAGATTCATCTGCACCCGACTTTCGCCGATGAGTTCCCACTCTTCAGCCGGTATTATAGTGGGAACATAGTTAGGGTGTATCGATATCTGACCCCGGACGTCAGTGCAGGCGACGTCTCAGGTCTTCAGCTAGATCAGGTATGAATTTGAATTAAATAAAATTTAAATTATTTTTGAAAAAGACAGTTGAGTTATTTATAGCGTATGTTCAACGTGGCAGGTGCAATGGAGCCCATGGCCTGCATACGTGACGCAGCAGTGGGGGTACGCGGATGCGTTGGCGGCTGCGCGATCGAGGCGGCTGTTCACGCACGAGTACAGTGCAGCATTCTATCTGGGAGAGCGCGTAGTGCGGCAACATACTCCCGGGTTGGGCTTCCGGGTTCTGGCCTGGCCTCCAACGGCGATGAGGCGACCGGGCATGCTAGCTGCAAAGGAGCGGGCTATACTCTTGGGAGGCGTTCCGATGAAGGGCTTGCTAGTGGAGGGAGAGTACAGGACGTTCGCGCACCGTTACCTGATGAGGGAGATGAAGGGGGTGCGAGGCAGGGCGATATACGCGAGGTATGCTGCTATCGGGGGAGATCCTATGTTCATCCGGGGGCAGCTCTACATCTCACAGCGGGTCCCACATCAGCCTGCTCCTGCGCCGAACCGGAGGGCGAAGGGAATTGCGGATTCGGACGACGAGGATCCGCATGGAGAGAGGGACGAGGAGCCGCAGCAGGTGGAGGAGGAAGAGGAGGACGGAGGGTCGAAGGAGGTGCCTTTGGGATGAGGCAATGGTGGGGCATCACCAGTTGGTCCAGGCGGGGTTGTCGGTGAGGAGCTGACTGTCGCGGCTTCGCCCGGACAAGGCAGGGCGACAAGGGGTGGGAGGAGTCCTATCGGAGGGCGGATTCCGGTATCGAGACCGCCCATTTCACCAGCCATGGTGGGAAGGACGCCTCAGCTGTCGTCGGAGGACATCAGGCAGATGCTGGAGTCAGCGCAAACCCCAGAGGGACGTGGATCGGGGTCGGTGTCAGGGTCGTCGCCTGTATACAGGTCCGGAGATATGGATTGGGCCCAGCATGTCTCATTCTCTCCGTTGCTGCGCACGCCTGTCGGGTCGCCAGGTGCCGGGTCGGTGGGGCTGAGGCCGTACTCTCTGTCGACCCCATCATCAGGAGCTGCTCGCGGTATAGTCTTCCGTGAGTTAGGAGAGAAGGAGGCGCAGTTAGGGGCGGAGGCAGGCATAGGTCCGGCTTCGGTAGGTGAGGGCGGTGACAAGGGGAAGGGCAAAGCGGTGGAGCCCGAGCCGGCGATGGGAGAGGATACCGGGGAGGACATACCCCCGGTTGGCGGCATTGGTGGAGCTGGTCCGTCCCAGGCAGGTGGGGCGTCAACGTCCTACGCGATCCCGGATTACCCCCGGGATATCCCGTACTTGGATCTCAGGCTACCAAAGCGATACCGGATCCCTGATGTTCCTGTGGACGATGAGCGGATGGGGGCCCTAGCGCATGTCTCGGACGAGGAGGTATGTTCTCTTGTAAAAAGTTAAGTACATGTGGTATTATGAATGATAACTGACAATCAGATTTTGGCAGATGGGCTTATTCCAACTTCGCGAGGTGGCTAAGTTGCTGAGGAGCTACTTCAACATGTACAGACTGCTGACGTTTGCGGCTCCCTTCCCGACGGAGTACATGGGGCGGTATAGCCGACGCTTGGCGGGAGATACGACAACTACCTACCATCCTTCTCGGTCGACGACGCCGTCTCAGTCAGTCCAGCAGTCGAGGCGCACTTCCCGGCTTACTCCATTTCCTTAGGGTGAGGGTCACACGACTTCGGAAAGTCCAGCGGAGGGTGCGGGCGAAACAGAGGCGAAGCGGCCCCGCATGATGGATCCTCCTCCTTCTCCTCAGCGCTGATGGTTTCTTGATGGTTCGATGTTTTGTTTTTAGAAAAAACATTTTAATTTAAGTTGTTAATTTAGTTATGTTTTGGTTTTAGCAAAGACTCTGTTAATTTAGTAGTTAATTTAAATGTGTTTGTTTGTTAGAAAAAATGTTGGTTTATTAGTGTAGTTGGTTTTAATTTATTAATAAAATATTTTTGTTTTTGGAGAAAACATGTTTGTGATGTTATGTGAATGTTAAAAAATTATTGTAATTGTGGTTGGAAAAAAATGGTTACATAACACATGTTGGCAAAAAGCATTATGAGCTTGATTAAATCAAAATGATTAATTGCATATATTAGCGAACATATCATGTATGTGAAAGAAATTGTTAAGAGTGGCTAAATTTAATTACAAAAATGGTCAAGTATGCGTGTTGGCAAGTGATTATTAAATTTATATGCATGCAATGCTGGATCGTTCTTCCTGAATAAAGTCTGGCAACATTCATATCATGATGTATTGTGAAGAAAATTTTGAAAAACAAAGATTTTGACCAAGGGGAAGAGCCAACCGCACGCCCCACCCGCAAAGGGTAGCCGTACGGTTGGCAGCCAGCCGTGCGGTTGGTGTCTAACCGTGCGGTTTGCCTGTGCATTTTTGCTATAAATAGAGCGCGAATTTGTCCTTTTTTCCTCATTGAGTTCACTATTCATCCCATCTTTCTAGCCTAAAAGTAGATCATCTTTTCCTCTGTCGTCATGTCTACCTTCCATATTAGTGCTGCCTTTTCCCTCTTATCTGATTTTGTATCTTTGGCCGAGGCCGACTGTGGTCTCAACTGGGGCGACCTGAGCCATCTCCATCGCTGGTGTTCGCATGACATCAATTTTTCTTTCTTGCTTGGTCTGACTGAGTTTTAGGATCCTGAGGATCACTGCTTCCGTATTGGGTTAGATGAGCTATGCCCGACGATCGAGGAGTTCACTCTACTGATGCGCCAGGATATTACATGGCCGTTGGCGTCTTTGCAGGATGTTAGGAGCCATCGGGTTATGCTAGCGGACTTTCTGGGTTTACGGGAGAGTGAGTGTCGGCCCATGATTGTAGACGGACGGCTTCACTTACGTCGCCTGGCTGATTTTTTCATGCATCATGGTGATGATCCGGCTTGCTATTCAGGTCGGACTGCTGCTTGTATGATTTTTACTTTTTCTCAGAGGCTTCTAGTTACTGATGATGCTATCATGGTTGACCCCTTGATTATTCGGGTTGTATCTGAGGCTAGACGCGGCCATTTGGTGACTCCCATCTTACTGGCGGAGACACTGAATGGTCTAGATGTTGTGGTTCAGTCTCGACTTAGTCACTTTCGAGGTAGCCCCTATCTGCTGTATATGTGGGTTACTGAGAGGTTTCGGTATCTGGGGACTTGACTTCCTTGGGATTCTCAGCACTTCTTTCTTCGTCCCGACTATGCCCTGATCCATCGTTTGTCATCCTTTGACTGGGCTGTCCATTTTTCTGAGTCTTCTTCGTCGATTCGTTGGGACATCCCATGGTGGCGCATGAGGACCATGATCGTCAATATGGGTGGGCAGAACTTCCTTCGGTTTCGTGGTTTACGAGAGACATCATTCTACATTCCCAGCCGGTTGACTAGACAGTTTGGTCTTCCTCTGAGTATATCCCTCTCACTGAGAGATTTTTCTTCGGTTGCTCTGCCTATTACCCCGAGGTTGGAGACGACCCTACGAGGTCTTTGGTCTACCCGTTTTGTTCGACGATTCCATGGAGGAGAGCTTGGCATTACCCAAGTGACCCGTTCTGACGTTGTGTTACATATTTGGCGTCGGGTTCGTCAGACCATTGAGCACGAGCCTATGATGATGAGGTGGTTTCGGTTTGCGGACTCACATGTGACAGAGGAGACAGTACTTGCTTCATATCAGACCATGGATCGAGAGAGGATCTTATATTCCGCTTCTGACTTATGGTTTTGCTGGTTAGGTTTGGTATATTGCTTCTTTATGAAAGCTTTTTGGATATAGGTAAGTGAATCTGTAGGAAAATTATGTAGGAGCTTGATGTATGTAGGTCATTTTTGTATGAAAGGACTTTGATTATGCATATGGAAAATCCCTTTCTACCTCTTTTTGCTTTCAAATGGATGAATCTTATTATAATGAATAGACCGGGCCTGCTATTTTAATTCAGGTTGCCAACGTTTCCCTAGATAGTAACTCTTTTTTTTTTTGTGGGCTCAGGTCTTCGTAGTTCATGAATACAACTTTTACTGATAATACTTCTTCAACCGATTGAGGTTCACTGGTGAGTTTAACTCTTGGCCATCAATGTCGGTAAGGAGAACGGCACCCCCGGATAGTATCTTAGTAACAATATAAGGGCCTGTCCATTTTCGCAAAAATTTTCCTCGTGGGTCTCGAGCTGGTTCGCGAATCTCTTTAAGTATTAAGTCCCCAACTATGATGCCTCTTTCTCGAATTTTCTTATTAAAGGCTTTTGCAACACGCTTTTGGTACCCTTGATGTTGATAGGAAGCTTTCAATCGTTTTTCATCAATCATTGCCAATTCTTCATACCGAGCCTTTATCTAATCGCTTTCGGTGACCTGATTTTCCAAGGCAACCCGTAAAGAGGGTATTTACATTTCCACTGGCAGAACCGCTTCCATTCCGTACGTGAGGGAGAAAGGTGTTGACCCCGTAGAGACTCGTTCAGTAGTTCGATACCCCCAAAGTGCATACGGGAGTTTTTCGGGCCAATCTCTGCCGGATCTGACCATCTTACTAATGATGTTCTTTAAGTTCTTGTTGGCAGCCTCCACGGCTCCATTAGTTTGCGGGCGATATGGAGAGGATTTGTGGCGTTTGATGCCATATTCTTCCATGATCTCGTTAGCTTCTCCCTCGAAATGCGTCCCATTATCTGATATTATCTCATGAGGTACCCCATATCTGCATATAATGCTGTGTCGGATGAATCGAGCTACTTTCTTGGCATTTAAACCTTTGTAGGATTCGGCTTCAACCCATTTGGTGAAGTAGTCGATAGCGACCAGAATGTATTCATGCCCATTGCTTCTTTTTGGCGAGATCTTACCAATTATGTCGATACCCCAGATGGAAAACGGCCAAGGAGATGTCATGGGATACAATTCTTTCGGTGGGAGCTTTTGTGCTTTGGCGTATATTTGGCATTGATGACACCCTTTGACATATTCAAAGCAATCTTTCTGCAGTGTTAACCAATAATACCCTTGATGAACTATCTTTCATGCCAATGTGTGACCGCTCATATGTGGACCGCACTCTCCACTGTGGATTTGTTCCATCATTGCTCGGGATTGTTTCTCGTCGAGGCATTGAAGATGTATGCCATCGTCATTTCTTCGGTATAATTTCTCCGCACAAATGATAAATCGTGATGCAAGTCTGCAAAGCGTGACCCGAGTGGTTTTATCCGTATGTGGTGGGTATTCATTGTGCTTGAGTAATTGCCAGATATCATAATACCAAACACTTTTGTCAACCCTGCTTCCACTTTCAACATCGAGTGATAGGCAAAATACTGGATTTGCCCGTTTCTGAATTTGGATCTGGATCTCTTCTTTCTCTCCCGGAGTTTCGACCATCGAGGCTAGAGTGGCCAATGCATCGGCAAAATTGTTTTGCATTCATGGGATATAGAAGAATTCAATACAATCAAATTTCTCGGCCGTCTCTTCGAGTTGGGCTAAAAAGGGCACAAGTTTTTCCTCTTTGATCTTCCACTTTTTCAAAATCTGATGAATAATGAGGGCGGAGTCCCCAAATACCTGGATCTTACGAACCCCTTTCTGCAAAGAGATTTCTAACCCGACAATACATGCCTCGTATTCTGTGATGTTGTTAGTACAGGGAAATTCCAAACGAAAAGACATAAGGGCGTGTGTCTGGTCCGGTGAAATTAATAGGACCCCAATTCCATTTCCATTTCGATTGCAAGCACCATTGAAGTACATTTTCCATTCTTCATATTTCGTAATTTCCATGATACCCTCGTCGGGAAATTCATTTTCCTGTAGCTCGGTATCGATGATAGGGTTTCCAGCTAGGTGAATAGCTATGACCTGCCTTTTAACAGCTTTTTGGGTTACGTATGAGATATCGAATTCGGAGAGTAAGAATACCCATTTAGCCATTCTGTTGGTCAACACCGGCTTCTCAAACAAGTACCGTAAAGGATCCAGACGTGAAATCAAGATTACAGAAAAAACCAACATATAATGACGCAGCTTTTGGGTGGCCCAAACCAAAGAAGCATATGATTTCTCTAACGGTGTGTAATTTCGTTCCCCTGGAGAAAGCTTTTTGCTGAGATAGTATATTGCTTGTTCGGTTTTTGTCTTCAACAAATGTTGTGCCAACATGGCCCCTACTGATGAGTCGTTGACTGACATGTATAGTACCAATGGAGTACCTACTTGGGGAGGTGCTAGGACTGGCGGGTTGGACAAATACCGTTTAATCTTATCGAATGCTTCTTGCCATTGTTCGTTCCATTGCCCATCCGAGTTCTTTTGAAGTAGTTTGAAAATTGGTTCACATGTTTGAGTTCATTGTGAAATAAATCTGCTGATGAACTGTAATCTCCCGAGGAAACCCCGTATTTCCTTTTCGGTTTTAGGGACTGGCATTTCTTGAATAGCTTTAACCTTTGCTGGATCAACCTCGATTCCCTTTCTGCTAACTATATACCCCGGCATCTTGCCTTTGGTGACCCCGAATACACATTTCTGAGGGTTCAAACGCATTTGAAATTGCATAAGCCATTCAAAGAAGACACGAAGAGTTTCCACAGGACTTGCCCGGTCTAAGGATTTGATGATCATGTCGTCGACATACACTTCTACTTCCTTATGAATCATATCGTGAAATAAAGTAGTTGCCACTCGCTGGTACGTAGCCCCGGCATTTTTCAACCCAAATGGCATGACGGTGTAACAATAAGTACCCCATGGTGTGATGAAGGCCGTCTTTTCCTGATGATCAGAATGCATTTTGATTTGATTATATCCGGCAAACCCATCGACGACTGATTTTAAAGCATGATTTGCAGTGTTGTCGACAATGAGATCAATGTTTGGCAGTGGAAAATCATCTTTTGGACATGCAGCATTTAAATTGCGATAATCGACACAAACTCGTACTTTGCCATTGGCTTTTGGTACTGGCACTATGTTGGCCAACCAAGTAGGGTATTCAACCACCCGTATGAATCCGACATCCAATTGTTTTGTGACTTCTTCCTTTACTTTGAGCGACCACTCAGGTACTAGTTTTCTTAACTTTTGCTTGACAGGTTTACATTCAGGTTTAGTGTGTATTTCGTGCATTACGATGTTGGCATCTAAACCCGGCATATCAGCATATGACCAAGTGAAAACATTAACAAACTCTTTCAACAAATTTTCTAAGTTTGTTTTTTCATCATGACTTAATTCGGCCCCAATTTTTATCTCTTTTTTGTCATCCGCTGTTCCCAAATTTATTATTACCGTGTCCCCTTCCATAGGTTGTATTCTTTGTTCATCATTCAAGTTCTCATTCATAACTTCAACATCACAAGAATCAAAGTAAGGGGAAAGATTGTCAATTTTATTGATAGAAATATCATGTGGTATAGATAGCATACATTCTAAATTTTGTACATTTCTATCAACATTCCTTTCTCTCTTTTTCTTCTTCTCTTCTTCAATGGGACGTATGAGATGCACAGGGTCCCCGAGATAGTCTTCCTCAGTTGCCATAACCTCAAACATGTTACCCAACATATCTTCCTCTTCTAGTAGTTCGACAGGTGGCCGGGTAATCTTTAACCGAGACGAAAAGGTGTGAGTAAATCCTTCACTGATATACAAGTCTTCTTCGAAGAAAATTTCCAACCCCGGTTGTCTTTCTCCTTCTTCATTTATCCATGGTTCTTGAAACCCGCAGTAAGGAAAGTCTTCACCCTCTTTTATAAACCATCCATTCAATGAACTATCGGCGGATACGGTGCTCTTTATTCGGCTAACATTTCCCATATATCCCAATCCCGCAAAAGGACCTGGTTGCTGGTATGGTTCGATCATTTGTGCGATGCCGGCCTGATATTTTCACAAACCGATCCCTGGTAAAAATTTCATATTCCTCATCATCTTTATCACTTGCGGATTCATGGCTGACATATCATCAGGAGGTAGATACTTCACAGTCTGGGTGGTAAGAGTTTGCACCTTCAGTTCATATGAAAATCCCCCAAGTTGGACATCCTGGCTTCCGATTCCCAATACCGGCGAGTTTTTTGGCACTATTGCTCTTTCAGGATCTCCCTTAATGACGATGATGTCCCCATTGAAGGGTATCTTTATCTTTTGATGAAGGGAGGAAGCAAGTGCGCCCACCTCATGCAACTAAACTCGTCCTGATAACAAATTGAAGCTCGACGGGATATCGATGACTTGAAATTCGGTGGTGAAAGTAGCCGGTCCCATTTTCATATCGATCATGACGGAACCCAATACTTCTCGCTTGGTATTGTCGTATGCTCGGACTGTAACCGGTGATTCTTCTAGTGTAGCCAAGTCGATACCCAAACGAACAGCGGTCTTTAAGGGGCACACGTTGATTGTGGAACCGTTATCCACAAGAACATATGGTATAGACATCCCACAGGCCACAACAGTAATATGTAGGGCTTGATTATGATCCCGGCCTAGTGGTGATAAATCTTCATCAGAGAAACCGAGCATCTGTTTTTGTACTCCCGTCGAGGCGATCATTGCTGTCAATTCGCCCGGGGTAGCTTCAAGAGGGACGACTGACTCATCTAGCATTTTCATCAGTGCCGTACGGTGTGGCTTGGATGCCACCAAGAGTCCCCGGATTGAGATTTGGGCCTGTGTTTTCTTTAACTGTTCAACAACGCGCCCTTCTTCCGGATCTTTTGCCGGTTCCTTGGGAGCAGTGGCATCAGTAGGTTGTTTGGTACTCGGCGGTTGATAAACTCTCCCAGAACGGGTCAACTGTTGGACCCACGTTGCAACTGGATCACTTGCCTTTTCAGGTACTTCAACTGTAGTTGGAGGCGACTTTTCTTCGACTTGCGAGACTCTATTCCAATCAAAGGCGATCATGTTTATTTGTGAGAAATATGCGCTTCGACGAGTGTCCCTTTTTATTGCTTTTTTCGGCTATATCCGAGCCCCTATCGCCTCGGGTTGTCTCCAAGCTGTGGAAAGTGGGTGATCCCTTGGTTCTGTTTGCCAAGTCCAAGACCGGGTATAAACTGCATTTGTTTCATCCAGCCTCTAATTTTTGGGCTAAATATCTCTTGTGACTGCGTGGTGCAAGTTTCATTAACACATAACCCCAATAAGGTTTCATCTTTGATTTCTTCGGTAGTGTTCTGGGACTTTGGGGGAGTGTATTGGATGACCGTGGGTGAAGGCTTTGAACAACCAAATTTCAACACTTCAACATTTTCTGTATTCACGGCAGGTTTAATCGAGAATACATGATCTGGTAAATCTGAATCCTCCTCAATAGCATTGATACGGTGATTGGGAAGGGGATTCCTTGCAACATTCGGGGCTGACGGATCAGGAATTCTTTTATTATCGATTAGGTTTTGGATAGCATGCCGCAGGGCCATACAACTATCGGTAGTGTGCCCAAACCCTTGGTGGTATTCGCAGCGCTCATTCATGTTCCAATGAGGCGGTATTTGTTGTGGTAATGGCCTCGGGTTCATGGGATACATAATCCCAGCTTCTTTCAGTTGTTCAAAAACCTTTCCTAACGGTCCCGGTAATTGCAAAAAGTGTCTATTGCGGGAGCGATTCTGATCAAATGCCCTAGGGTTGTTATTGTTGTTGTTACGATACCCCGGTGTAGGATAATCCCCAATGTTTTTCACAGAGTTTTGGCCATAGGGGTTGTTGGAATATCCTCTCCCATAGGACCCATAAGATGTTACTTGATTGATGGCTAACGTTGAAGTCTTCTTGTATTGTGAGGCAGACTTCTTGATTTCATCCTGTTTGGCTAAGTCCTCTTCAATTTCGTTGCCAACGTGGAGTAGAGCCTTAAACCTGCCAAAGAATTGATGACCCATTTGAGCCCGAATCTCGGGTTTCAAATTTTTCACGATCATTCCCAGTTGTTCCTCTTCATCTAGGCGCTCCACCATTTGGGCTGCCAATTCCCTCCATCTCGTAACAAATTGCTAATACTCTCGCTCTCCTTTTGTTTAGCTATCTCCAGATGTTTTCTTGTAACTTTAAGTTCTTCATTAGTTTTGTATTGCGACACAAACTCTTGGGCGATGGCGGACCATGATCTGACACGGTGCTTTTCAAGGTTCAAAAACCAACTCTGGGCTGGTCCAGCTAGCGTGAGATGAAAAGAATTAGCCAATTCAGCCTCCCCGACATCATAAATTCTCATTGAACGGAAATAAGATTTCAGGTGGAGTTCCGGTGGTGTAGTTCCTGTAAACTTTGGAATTGAAGGCATCTTAAAACCCACTGGATAATGAGCCTCGGGGTATAAATTGTAGCTTTGCAACTGGGTCAAATCATTCGAACTTTTTGCGACCTTTTGGGTAAGTGCTTTCAATTGTTCTTTAAGTTCAAACAAGTCTTTATCCCCTCGGTAAGCTTCCATTGGTGAGGGGCCCTCCCCTTGGATACTCATGGGCCTCCTTATCAGTTCATAATACGGATCGTGATAAGGTTCGTGGATCGGTTGCATCTGTGGAAGGGCTTGATTGGTAGGGTCTTGTTGTAACCAATTGCCGACTGGATCGTGCACGTGTTTGGGTTGGTTCAACTGTTCGAACGGCAGTGGTACTTCAGTATGAACCGAGAGTGGCGGTGGTGGTGGAGGCATAACCGGAGTTTCCCTCGGTGGTTCTGTCATGCGCCCTTTAGCCAACTCGTCCAACTTGGCACGAGTGTTTTGATTGTCACTTAATAACATGGCCATGCTTTGGTTCAAGTTCATTAACATCCGATACATATCTTCAGGATTTGGTAACGGAGCATTCATGTTTCCACTTGTACTAGCCAAGTTTGGATCAGCATTAAGGGATGGGGTGTGATGCAGTGGCTGCCCCCCAACGGTATTATTCTGAGGCATTCCTGGGTTTGGGTAAAAAGGACCGGGCGGCGGATCCGCTGCATTGTTGTATTGGTTGTTCGCATTTCGGTTCGGAGTATTCTGATCCATGTTTTTAAAAGAATCTGGTCTAACGAGTCGTCCGGTACTGTCTCTTCCCGCCCACGCAGAGGCCAGGATGGAATGAATATCTAATGCCGGAAAAAAGGACAAATTCGATCGCGCGCATTTCCCGGAAAATAACAACAATATATCATTTAGAACTCGCCGGACTTTATCCAGAAATACATCGATCGGGACAAAAATAAACACACAAAAAGTTTTCTTTAGGTGAGATCAAAAGCAGACCAACGGCGACAACTTAAGAGCCCCATATAGCGGTAAGGTAGGAATAGAATTCCCTGGGTTCCCTGACCGTCTATAGTTTTGGAAAATTATTTTGAAAAGAGTTTTCTGAAAAATCATTCGAAAATACGGGAAGTTCTCTCCTCATGAGTTGCTTTGTTCATGGAATCACGGCTTTCGCTCACTAGATTCTCACAAATGTTGGTCATTAAAACAATGCACAAAATCTTGTGTTCTAAGTTGACTCCCTTATATGCAAGCGTGGTTGAAGAGGGTAAGGTTTAAGGCTCCCTCCTATTTGGCAGGTCTTACGATATACCTCAAGAGCACAGGTACGTGTAAGGACCTTTTGATATACATCCCGGGTACGTGAGTGTTCTCGTCACTCTATATACCTCGGTAAGTACTTGGCCAAGGAGAGTGGTCCCAGGCGCTTTTGGCTAGTGCAGACCCGCAAGTCCACGGCCTAGTCACGACTCTGGTCCCGAGGTTGATAGGGTAAATTCACACTCGCAAAAATGCATGATAGGACGTGAGTGTGTGCGAAATAACAATCTGGCGGTTCATTATCGATCAATGTTTTAGGATCTATTACAGTATTTTACAGAATTTTAATTAAGAAAAAGATTTTTCTCACATAATTAACAAATAAAGGCATCAAGGTATCCACCTAGATCACTTCTATGTTATCTTAAAACTAAGGCTTGCAACCATATATCTAATAAATAATAGTAATTAAATATATGATCCATTATATCAGAGCTTAGTTCTCGAATATCCCCAGCAGAGTCGCCACTGTGAGAATCCGGACCCACGACCCGAGAGGCGTCCTTCGTTCTCGGTTTTTCTTAAAAACGTGTTTTGTAGAGTCGCCAGTTTGTTTTACGAGAAAACAAACAAAAGATCGTACAAAGGATAATTCAAAACGAATTATCGTTCATACATTTAAAATCAGAGATTCATTTAAAAATACTTTTGCTAGGGTTCGAGAACTACGTTACGAATTGGGAAGGTGTTAGGCACCCAATTCGCCCTTTCGGTCTCTTAATGGATCATGTATTCAATTCCTATTTTAGATATCTTGCAAGTAGTTTGAATTGTTTCAGAATAGTCCTTTCCGGATAAATTCAATTTAAAATAATGTTTTGAAATCAGACTCGAGCTTTGCGAGCGCCTACGTATTCATTCGTAGAATGAAATCAGAGTCTCGTAGTTCCTTTTGTTTGGAAACTGTTTTTGTATTTTAGTTTGTTTTGAAAACGTGTCAAAATAGATTTTAGATAAAGTTTAGAATGGACTAGTTTAGAAAACAACGAACTTCTTTGCAAGTTACCTAATTTTCTGTATTAAAATGAATTTAAATGCAGTATTGAAATTAGCAGAGCGGAAGAAAGACGTACCTGATGCGCCTGAAGAAGAAATGAGAACCTTGCCTGATTGCCTTGCTTGCCTCCTTCTCTCTCTAGAACTTTCTCTCTCTAAAGCTTTCTCTCACTAACTTTTCTCTCTCACTAGCTTTTCTCTCACTAGAAATTCTCTAAAAGAAGACTCTCTAATGATTTTGACAGAACTTCGCCTTACTAAAAACACTAGTGAGTGTTGATGTCCCCAAATAAGAGTCCAAGGGTCCTATTTATAGCAAAAATTCCGCCAAAAACGCTCCAAAAGAGGCCAACCGCAGGGGGTAGCCGCAGGGCGTGCGGCTGGTAGCGTGCGGTTGGGGGTAGCCGCAGGGCGTGCGGTTGGGGCGTGCGGTTGGTGGCGTGCTGTTGGTGGCGTGCGGCTGGCGCATGCGGTTGAGGCGTGCGGCTAGGGTACCAACCGTACGGCTGGCAGGTAGCCGTACGGCTGGGAGCATGCTGCTGGGGGCTACGGTTGGCTCACAAAAGTGCACGTAAACACTCAAAAATAACTCAATTTTCTAACGGGGCGCTGCCCCGTACCCCGCGACCTGACCGGGCAGGTCGATCCCCGTCCTAGTAAGCGAAGAGGCAACAAAGGTTATACCAAACCCCTCACGCGGTCGGAATTGGAGTTTTTCTTAACGGTCTCCTATATGTATGATGACTCAACACTTGATGTAAGATGCTTGTTTTTAAGAAAAACAGTGTTTCACACGAGAGTCGTGGATTGGGGTGTTCACAGGAGTCCACTACCAGAACAGGCATTTTGGATCTGGAGCACTATTCGTAATTATGTCATAAGTTTTCGCTCGGGACTCCGATTTAGGTGATATTTATGTCCATGGAAAGCTAACTCGAAGATCTAAAATTTGTAAAAGGAAGTTTTCCCAAATTGTGAATGTAAAATTCTCAGAAATTCCATGAAGACAGTATTCTGTCAAAGTGCTACCGAAACGATCAGAATTTACTAACCGGCTTACTTCGTACGATGTTTTGACCAACGAGGAGTACGAATTGAACTTAGGTCAAAACACAAAAGTTGTAGAATGGTATGAAGCCTACATGTAGGCACAAATATCAACCAATTCGGACATGAAACGCAAAAGTTATGGTAGACCAAAGTTGGCTAGAAACAAAGAAATCGCGTAAGACTGGAACTTACAATTTACAAGCCAGAATTGATTCGGATCACCCGAATCGCTAAACGATGTCTCACATGAGTATAAAGAGGCTACTATGACTAGTGAAAGACAATAGTACGCTATAAGGATCCACAATACACAATTTCACCTTTCACGGTGAAATGGACGAACAAGTGAAGATGATTATAATGAAATGAAAGGACGGGGTATTACATTATTGTGTATCATTCCATAGTTTTAGGAAAATGGGATTTAGGGTGGAGATATAAAGGATGTACTTCATTTTTCACCCATTTAATTGTAAAAATCAAGGTATATTTTAAAAAGTGGTTTTCATAATGATAAATAGAAAAACAAGTATTTTTTATAAAATTCGAAAAACTTGTTCTTTGTAAAGTTCAAGGTTTTTCGAAAGCTAATTCAATTTGGAATTGAATATCTTCGTCAATAGTGCACCACGATTTAGTGATTTAATGTAATACCCCATATTCCATTTTACGTGTTGAGCTTCTCTTAAGCCCGGATATGGCTTAATCTTCGTTAAAGCGCGAGCATTGTGTTCCAAGCCTTCATACTCGACCTAATACTTTTATCATGTCATTATAGACATATTAAGTTTAAGGGATCAATCGTTACATCATTCGAGTGGTTCGGGTTGAAACCGAGGTGTAAATCGCGTATATCGACTTTTCGTGATTCGTCGATTTTTAGCCAATTTGAGAGACCATGACTTCTTCATCTGATGTCTAAATGACTCCCCGTTTGTGTCCACGTCTTCATTTCTTTCTCCTCTACAACTTTCGTGTTTGGGCTGAGTCAAAATTTAGCCATTTCGAGGTCCATTTCGGGCTCCAAAAGTCATTTGCTGTTGTGACTTCCATGATCGATCATGGTCCTTCAAAGGGGTTCCAGAAGGGTTCATAATCGATCATGGTTCACCTGAACGTCGGTTTTGAGCATATTTTACCCGTTTTTCAGCCATTTAACACCCCAAACCCATCATTTTCGTGCCATACACATCCACCACACCCTAGAGAGTTCTAGAGAGAGAATGTGGGAGATTCTTGAAGGTTCTTGAATGATTTTCATTCCCTTTATACCGATTGATGTACTTTACTTCAGTCTACACGAGATTTGGAGATAGAAACCACTATCCATCGTCTTCTTCATCTCGTTCTTCCGTTGGAGCTCGAAGGGAGAAGCTAGGGTTTCGTGATTGAGGTGTCTACGCTTCTCCAAAGCTTTCCAATCTTGCATATTATCATCAATAGAGGTGGGAACACTAGTATTTAAACACTTTTTTCAAGTTATTACAAGTTGTACGCTTCAAATCAAATCAACTTGAGGTTTTACCTTAAAAATTGTATGTTCATGGCGTTGGGCTAGATAAATCCTCGATTGGTGATAATAATTGATGGGTTCTTGCATCTATTACATATTTTGAGCATTTGATCTATGTTTTTACTAATATATCTAAAGTTTTATGAAGAACCCATCTTATACGCATATGTATAACCTAGGAATTGGGGTTTCTGGGTTTAATGCTCATATGATGATTAATTGTGGATTATTAGTGCTAGAGATACACAAATATACTATTAAACACGATTGTAGAGCATTATGTAGGATATCTACATGATGAACTTACTAGGGTGGTTTGATACACAATAACCCTTGGGTGTGGTGCTTCGTAAAAAGCATAGT
Organism: Lonicera japonica; assembly: GCA_021464415.1. Taxonomy (NCBI): domain Eukaryota; kingdom Viridiplantae; phylum Streptophyta; class Magnoliopsida; order Dipsacales; family Caprifoliaceae; genus Lonicera; species Lonicera japonica. The sequence goes on from CM038463.1 coordinate 45,538,978, forward strand.
AAACACTCGTATGATAATACGAGCCTTATACACCCTAGAAACGTTATTACCTTTGTTTGATGGGTTATAGATACTCATGGCTTAGTGCATGAAGTCGAATATGTCATGGACATCACGGTTAAACTAGAAACATGTTATTTGATACCTAGCTAGACTAGTGATCTTGAAGTGAAGCCTATTAGCTGGCCATGTATAGGTTCCATAATGAATTATAATTATAGAGAAAATAATAAATACTTGGCCAATAGTTACGTTACGTAGTAGAGCATAGGGTTGCACTTGTATGTGGATAATCCATAGCGTGTCGAACCTTAGGAAGCTATAATTTGATATGAGGTGACTGTAAATAATCGAACTCCTCGGGTTATGGAATTCCCTAGAGGTTAATCTTATGGAGCAGTTAGAGGAGAGATCGGGTAGTCGGTAGATGACTTCCGGTGGCTAGGATAGGAATCCTAGTGGGGTTTGCATGCACTCGGGTTTGCATTACATTGCAAATTTTCAAACTATTACATTAAAGTAAAATATTGTTTATACAAAACCTATATAGTTTCCACTGAGCCCGGATTTGGCTCATCTCGTTTTCTAACAGTTTTGCAGGCCTAATAGCATCTCTGGTGGCGCATGACGTACGTGTATAGAAGTCTCTGATGTCCACATGACCGTGTTTAGTCCTATAAGAATAAAACTATGTTTTATTAACCTTTTGGTTTTGGCTTTGCTGTACAATGTATAAACTCTGGATTTGATACATCAATTATATTTATTGTAAACATGTATTTTCAGAAAGTTTGTGTAAATGGTTTTCAAATATGTAGAGTTGGATTTGAAGTGTGGTTTGTTTATGTTGGCTTGTAAGTATTTGGCTTTGTTCCCTATAGGCCGGTTTGTTATTTAAATAAACTCCACATGCCGAGATTTCCAAAACCGGACTTTCTAAAGATCACATTTTATTTAAGAAAAGTTTTTTAAAGTTGTGGATTTCCATATTTAAACCCACCGTTGCGCACAGCATCCATGATTAACCGAGTCTCGGAGGTGAAAATCTCATAACAGAATTCGGAGCGTTACATTTAAACCGGCATTGAAATATCTAATACTCTCGTATTGGACATTTAAATAAGTACCGCGATTTATAGGTTAAACCAGATACAAATACTTAACGATTCCTTCCTAAAACGAGACTAAAAAACTAAGATCTTGTGAAATTGACAGGTATAAAAGAATTTTAAAATGGTTACAATTCGTTCCACATCTTTGGTTTTGAAAACAGATTTAAACAGCTCGTTCCACACCTTTAATTCTTAGCCAAGCCTTTTTAGAAGAAAAGATTTATAATTCTTACGTTTGAATTCCTATGTGATGATTGGTTTGATTATCTTTACAAGTTAGAATTTTTACTATTACTTAAGCATATAATTAGTAGAAGATGATACAACATGATTGGTTTAATTTTTAATTAGCACGTTAAATGTAATATTGCCACGTTTATTATTTTTAATTGGACGTCATCATTATATACTACTTATATTTATTATTAGACCAACTTATTTTAGCTTAACTTAAAATGGGTTGGTAACTTTCTTGGTTCTTAATGGCATCGTTAATTTGCTAATTGGGACCGAAGCATTACAATACTTCCCTCTTTAACATTGAACATTGAATCTTAATATAATTCAATATTAAGAGGAGAGAAAACATAGATTCTACCTCTTAATGATGAATGGAGGTAAAAACAAATATCACTAAGTGGCACACATCAAAAGTGAAAATATCAGTTCAATAAAATCTGACTAGTAACCCATAATGCTTTGGATCTTAAGTCCACTTTAACAATCCATAAACCAAATAATAAATTATGGACCAAAAATTTGAAACCATTTCTTAATTTAAAAATTGTTATGCTCACAACAGCATTTAAACAATGTACAACTATAGAAAAACAAAATATGAAGAAAGTACTACTATTTACACCACTACTTGTTTGGGCTAAAGTTCATATACGGCAAACTGTGAAGTCCTTAAGAAGTGTTCACCAACTAAAGCTCTTCGCTTTAGAAAGGCCAAAATGTGATTTATATATACCTTGATATACAGTAATTGCTGCTGATAATCTCGGCTTTTCTGTCGAAAGGCAATTAATTAACCCAGTTAGTGTCAAATTACTATAAAGACCAAGTAACTAGTATAGAACAAAATCAAATAAATTTGCATTTTAGTTGCGAATTTAGTATAAAAAGAAATGTGTTGATGTAACCTTGAATGAAGGTATAGACCATATTAGCATGTATGCCAATTTAATACTTTAGCATAGCACTTTAAGAAGCGCCATCAGTTTACTTAAATTTGAATGGATCAGAAAAGGTCATCTAAAAGTGTCACTATAAATCCCAGCGAGTTAGTTCAAGCCTTTGAAGGGATAGAGTGCCATTATTGCGGCGGTAACAAAATCAATGCTAAAAGTTTTTTAGGGCAGCCTTTCCGCTGCAAATTCTTTTGCACGCCACTCTATACCACCGTGGTAATCTGTCGCCATTGCCGTCCCTAATACTTTGGGGAAGGTTAAATAGCCTTTAGGGACATGTTTTTAGGGTCCCAAACCCTTTTTGTTGTAGCTGTCTGTAATTATTCATATGCTTTGCACCCCTTGAGAAAAATCCCTAACAACATACTAAAGTTTAGAGGTTTTTACTTCATTGTTTTCCAGAGGGTCTAGAAATTCAAAATTCAGTGATAAGGATTGGGTGTAGTTGCATTAAGGGTGAGAGTATGTAATATCTATTTTAAGATCTCTCCTTGTACATTATTTTAACACAAGCAAGATATGGGATCTCCGTGGGCGTATGCTTGCTTTTGGCAAACCACAAAATTCTTCTTTTGTTCTTTTAGGTTGCTTCTATCCTGCTACATACTTGGTTTATCTGTCACAACTTGCTACACGCTCCCACTGTCTCAACTTAGAAGTCCTAATTTGATAGACAAAGATTTCAAGAAATATGTTGAACTTTCATAAATATCTCTCATCTATAATTGTGAAGGAAGCATAAAGGTTGGGTGCGGCTCTTTTTCTCCAACAGGGAGGGTAGGTAACTCAAAAGGAGGCATAAAAGATGAGTATAACAAAGGAAATTATTGATACATAGCTGTCAGAAATCATCTCACCCAAAACTTTCAGATGTTAGGTACTGGGAATACATATCATGATCTTCAACACTCCCCCTCGTGTGACCCCTGCTCGCACGTAAAGAGACAAACAAGGGTGGCACCAAGTGCAAATGCAAAAGCAAATGTCGAACCCAAGATATAGTACCGTGTTTAATTTCCTAGTTAATTCCATTCTTAGGATTGATTAAGGCTTAATCTCCGCTTTGGAGGGTGAATTCTTGACCCGGGTTCTCCCGATACTTCTAGCATGTCATATTAAGCATACTATGTTTGCGTGAAGTATTGTTTTGCAATTCGGGTGGTCCAAATTGAAATCAACGTGTTAATTGCTTGTTTTGGTTTTACGCAATAAATGGATTTTAGTGATCATTGACAAGCCAAAACTTCTTCGTTTCTTACCTAATTGAGTCCCCATTTCTACCCTTAGATAGGTTTTCACCAATACTACAACTTTTGTGTTTTGACCGAATTCAATTCATGCTCCTTCTTTGTCAAAACTACATGCAAAGTAAGCTAATTGTCAAGATCTAATCGTATCGGTAATGCAGTGACAGACAGCTGTCTTCTACAAATTTCTGGCATTAATCCATCCATAATGTGGAAAAACTCAAAAGACCAAAGTTGTAGTACTTCTACTCCCCTTTCCGAAGATATATAAATCGCCAAAATCCGAGTTATGAGCAAGAAGTTATGGCCAAAATACTAATAGTGCGCCAGAAGGTACCTTTGCGCATACCAGCATGCACCATTTTGATGCAATACTGGTACACAACTACAAATCTGACGACTTTGACCAATTTTAACCCCTTTTGACCCGATTTTCTTATATTTTCCAACCTTCTTCCTCCCCACTTCGACCCTAACTCACCCAAAACAGAGTGAGAGCCTAGAGAGAGAGAGAGGGGGAGATTCTTGGGATGATTGAAGAGGGGGTTTCAAATTGGATCAAGGATTTGAGCTAGAATCTTCATCCTCTTTATCCTACGACTATTATCCACCATTGGAGCTTGTACAATCTTGGAATCTAGCCATCTTCCTCCACCATTGGAGCTTCAATCTTGTGTTCTCTTCTTTAGAGGTAAGAACAATAGTATTAAAGTTGTTTTTACAACTATTGCTTGCTGCATGTGTGTGTGGGTTGGGGGGGTTTGACAAAACATATAGTTTAATTGCATGCATGTGGGTTTGGGTAGATAAACCTCAAATTGATTGTTGATATTGGCTATATATCTACTGAATTACATGATTAAAGAAGAGATTCCACTCACATGTTAGTAATTTGTAATGTTGGCACAAAAACCCACAAATACGTAAACTAGTTATAACTAATTTTTGGTACACTAGTAGTCTAGTACATATGCATTCCTTAGATTATAATTTGTAGCTAACAACTGAAATTACACCTTAGACGAGTTATAAATACGAATTGTAATTTGTATCTAACTACTGAAATTACACCCTAGACGAGTTATAAATACGAATTGGTAGGGTGTAGGTTGCCATAGTGGTAGTTATGAGATACTAGTGTATGGACACTACAACAAGTAGGTGCAGATACAAGGAAAATACACTTGGCCTTGCTAGAATGATACTTAAACATGGAAAACACCTGTAGGGCTTTAATTATACAGCATAATATATGTGCAAAGACTTAAATGACCGATAAAACACAAATTTGTCCACAAAGCATGAATAACGACATAACGATGAGATTTCGGACATAGAGTACATCGATGCTCTAAGTGTACGATTTCGATATATATTGATTACATGTGCATGTTCAGTTATCGATGGGCTAATTATAACGGTGATGTTGTACATATATATATTCATAGTTGTCAAAAGCTAAAGGCGCACCGAGGCACCAAGTTCCCTGGAGCCTAGGCGCAAGGGGCGCACCTTTTCGAAGCGAGGCACACCCCATACAAAACCGCTAAATATATGTTTATAATCATAATTTATAGCAACTACTCCAATGTCATATCATCTAGAGCAAAAAAAAAAACAATCACCAAATTAAGATCTAGGCATAAAAAATGAAAAATAAAAAAACAAATTCCATGTTTGTTGAAAAGAAGAAGAAAGTACCAATGTGACTGCATAAGAGAGTGTTCTGAATTTTCTATTCAAGTGAGGGTAATTCTATCCTTGCTAATTCAAGCATGTGACCGTTGGAAACTATGGTGATTGTGAGTTGTCTTTTGCTAGTGGAGAGGTGAGGATTCTATCTTTTTCCCCTCCCCTTCTTCTTCCACCGAATGTTTTGTTGAAACGCCTGCTATATTGAATAAAACACCTTCCTCTTTTTGCATTTCACCTTTATCCTTTTCAATTAGCTTGCTTAACTTTATCATCAGTATTGATAATTCAGTATTATTTATTTTATTTATTTACGTTATTTTATTTGTGGGTAGAATCCCACCTTGACAGGGATTCTAGGTTAATTAGGAGTTGTGTTTTATTTCCTATATAAGGTGCATTGTTTTCATTCTTTATCATTATGGAATAAGAATAATAGTTCTCTCTAAATTCTATATGGTATCAGAGGGATGTTAGGAACTCCAAAGGCAGTTTATTCTGGCCAAAACCCTAGCCACCAACGAACTATTACGTCCAAAAACCCTAGCCGCACAGTGCATTCTCAAACTCTGGGTACATGTATCGCATTTTAATCACACCACCCACACAAAGGCACTCGGAATCTTCAGACAACCTCACGCCAGAAAAATCACATGGAACCGACCCCTCACGCGCCTACACGCGCCACCAGCTCCCTGCGCGTGGATCTCACACACCGTCCATTATAGCTGCGCGTGACAGCGCGTCGCAGCTCCGATCACTGCCAAACTCTCCAGACGATATCGTCTTACTGTTCCGCACCTATTCCAGCCGGGTTCGTATTTGGCTTGGTTAGTTTATCTCAAGTTTGGTTTAACGTGGTGTGAGTTAGTTAGTTAATTGTTTTGAAGTGTTGTGGCTGCTGGTTCCAAATTTGTTTAGTGCTAATCCTCGTGCTATATGAATTATAAACTTGCTATGGTGGGTGCTACTACTCCGGGTCTCACAGATTCGGCTAGTGGTTCCACTACAAGCCCATCTTCTACGTTCATAGATTCTATATCACAGTTTGCTTTTATTTATTCTGTGAGTGAAAACCCGGTGGCGAACATTAGTCACAAGTTGAATGGGAGAAACTACCTTGAATGGGCACAATCGATGAGGTTGTTTGTTGATGGCAAAAGAAAATTAGGTTATGTGAATGGCGAGGTGATACCACCTCCATCTAACGACCCGGGCTTTAAGTCGTGGCGCGAGGAGAATTCGATAGTTACCTCGTGGTTGATTAATTCCATGGAGGCTAGTCTTGGTAAACCCTATATGTTCCTGCCGACCGCTCGGGATATCTGGCAAGCGGTTAAGGAAACGTACTCAGGCCTAGACAACCATTCTCAAATGTTCGAACTCAATAATTGGTTGTGAAAGATGCAACAAAGGGATCGTGGGGTTACAGCTTACTACCATGACATGATGGCCATATGGCAAGAGTTGGATTTATTTGAAACTGAAGAATGGAAAAACTCGAATGACAGTACTCGTTACAAGAGGAAAGTTGAGCGAGGTCGCGTGTTTGTCTTCTTGGCTGGATTAAACAAGGATCTAGACGAAGTTCGGGGTCGTATTTTAGGCAGGATACCATTGCCTACTATCAGAGAGGTATTTTCAAAGGTACGGAGAGAAAAGGCTCGACGATCTGTAATGTTGAGAGACGAAGTGAACCCCGTGCAGAGAGTGAAGGATCTGCACTTGTAGTCCTTGATAAAGCAGTAGATGGTGATAAGTGGGGAGGAAAGCAGAGATTGTGGTGTGATCATTGCAAGTGGCCAGGTCATGCTAGGGATAGTTGTTGGAAGCTTCATGGCAAACTAGCAAATTGGAAGAAGCGGGATAACAAAACAAGGGGAGGAACCCGAGCATTCCAAGCAAGCACTACAGATTCAGAGCAGCGGTCTTCCTCAGAACCACTTCCATTCACAAAGGAACAAATAGAGCATCTGTGTAAAATGGTTCAATCTCATTCCTTAGAAAACTCTAACTCCTCATGTTCCATAACTCAGTCAGGTAATAAGTTTATAGCTACAATTGCCTGTATCAAATCCCAGAGCAACTGGATATTAGATTCAGGGGCCACTGACCACATGACCGGTATCTCAGAATTCTTTTCGTCATATACTCCGTGTGCAGAAAATCAGAAAGTTAAAATTGCTGATGGTTCTTTCTCTGCTGTTGCTGGCAAAGGAACCATAATTGTTTCTCCGTCACTCACTCTTGAAAATGTCTTACATGTCCCTCATCTATCTTATAATCTTATATCTGTTAGCAAATTAGCTTTTGATCTTAATTGTCACGTGAACTTTTGGTCTTCTCATTGTGAATTTCAGGATTCAAATTCAGGGAAGACGATTGGGGTTGCTAAACAAGATGGGGGTCTCTACTTCTTCAATAATGGGTCTACCTCTGGAATGCAAGACCGGCAGACTTGTTTTAATTCTATTTCTGCTTCTAGTGATAGTCAGATTTTGCTATGGCATTATAGGTTAGGACATCCAAACTTTCAGTATTTAAAGCATTTGTTTCCCAAGTTATTAATGAATAAAAATTTGCTTAAGTTTCGGTGTGAATCTTGTGAATTAGCGAAACATCAACGCACGGTTTTTCCGTCTCAACCATATAAGAAATCAAAACCTTTCACCTTGATTCATAGTGATGTTTGGGGTCCCTCTAGAGCGCCCATTTAGTCTGGCAAACATTGGTTTGTGACTTTCATTGATAACCACACTAGAGTATGTTGGGTCTTTCTCTTAAAAGAAAAATCAGAAGTTGGGAGTGTGTTCCAAAACTTTTACACCATGATACACACAATTTCAAACCAAAATTCAAATTTTTCGGAGTAATAATGGGAAGGAATTTTTTAATAAGATGTTAGGGGATTTTTTTGTCAAAATGGGATAATTCATCAAAGTTCTTGTAATTATACTCCTCAACAGAATAGAGTTGCCGAAAGGAAAAATAGACATCTACTTGAAGTTGCTCGAGCTTTAATTTTTCAAACTAAAGTTCCTAAATACCTTTGGGGAGATGCTATTTTAACAGCTACTTATCTTATTAACCGACTTCCAACACGAACTTTGAAATTTAAAGCCCCTATCAAATTGCTTTCTAATCTATTTCCCAACACTCGGTTATTATGGGATATTCCCTTAAAAATATTTAGAAGTGTTGCCTTTGTTCATAATCATGACCCAAAAAATTCTAAACTTGATCCAAAGGCACAACAATGTATTTTTGTAGGCTATCCTACAAATCAGAAAGGGTATAAATATTTTGATCCGATTTCCAAGAAATTGTACATCTTTATGGATGTTACCTTCTTCGAGGGGCAATCCTATTACAACTCCCATCTTCAAGGGGAGAGCACGAGTGAAGATTGTGGTTGCGGTTTCGATAATTCAGTGGTTGATGTTTTGTATGAACAAGTACCTAATTATTTTAACATACAATCTGGGAAAACAAATGAATTAAATATTGAAGATACTTGTGTTGGTAATGGTGAACAACCAGGGCTAGTGTCATCCCAAAATCTGACTATCGATGGACCAGCGATGTGTGCAAAACGGTATAAAGGTCTTGTTTATTCTAGAAAAAATCCAGAACAAGGAAGGAAAGAAACCATCCCTCTGCATCCCCAAAAATCCAACCTGGAGGTGAATCATGATACTCACGATGACTCTTCCAAGATACCTTAAGGTAGTTCTCAAGATAATATCGAGTCAACTCAGTCTAATCAACTTGATCTTCCTATTGCTCTTAGAAAAGGAGTCAGAGCGTGTACGAAATCTCCCAAATATCTCATTTCTAACTTTGTGTCATATAAAAATACCTCACCCTCCTATTCTGCGTTTATCTCTCGTGTGTCGAATATGGTTATTCCTAACAATGTTCAGGAGGCTCTAAATGTTCCGGAGTGGAGAGAAACGGTGTATAAGGAAATGAGAGCGCTGAAGAAGAATGCTACTTGGGAGAAAGTAAAGCTTCCAGAAGGAAAGAAAGTTGTTGGTTGTAAATGGGTATTCACTGTGAAGTATAACTCAGATGGGTCAATGGAACGGTACAAGGCTCGTCTGGTGGCTAAAGGCTTCACTCAAACGTATGGAATCGACTACTCCAAAACATTTTCTCCCGTGGCAAAACTAAATACAGTTCGGGTTCTCTTATTAGTTGCAGCTAACTTGGACTGGCCTCTGAATCAGTTAGATGTGAAGAATGCCTTCTTGAATGGAAACCTAGAAGAGGAAGTCTATATGGAACCTCCACCTGGTTTTACTGAGGAATTTGGGACAAAAATCTGCAAGCTAAAGAGATCTTTGTATAGCCTTAAACAATCCCCTAGGGTGTGGTTCGAAAGATTAACGAAGTTCATCAAGGGCCAAGGATATAATCAAGGGCAGTCTGATCATAATATCTTCACAAAGACGTCCACAAGAAACGAACTTTATGTTCTCATTGTTTATGTGGATGATATGATTTTAACAGGGGATGATGTTGAAGAAATGAATCGACTGAAGTGAAATCTTGCCAGAGAATTTGAGATTAAGGATCTTGGCGACCTACGATACTTCCTTGGAATGGAGGTGGCCCGTTCAAAAAGTGGTATTGTAGTCTCACAACAGAAATATATTTTGGATATGTTGTCAGAAACTGGGATGAGTGGGTGTAAGCCATCGGATACTCCCATAGAACTGGGTACCAAGCTAGGAGATGTTAAAGATGGTGTTCCAGTCGAAACAGGGAAACTAATCTACTTGTCTCATACGCGCCCTGACATTACTTTCGCTGTGAGCATGGTTAGTCAGTTCATGCAGTCACCATGTGAAGAGCATCTAGAGGCTGTGTACCGTATTCTTCGTTACCTCAAAGGCTCCCCAGGAAAAGGTTTGTTCTTCAGGAAGAACGATAAAAGAGGGATAGAGGTGTATACCGATACTGATTGGGCTGGCTCGGTTACTGATATACGGTCCATGTCTGGTTACTGTATGTTTCTTTGGGGCAACTTGGTTACATGGAGAAGCAAGAAGCAAAGTGTTGTCGATAGAAGCAGTGCAGAAGCTGAGTTTAGATCAATGGCTCAAGGAGTATGTGAGATTCTTTGGCTACAAAGGGTCTTAGAGGAACTCAAAAGGCCAATAAGTCTCCCGATGAAGCTATACTGCGATAACAAGGCTGCTATCAGTATTGCCCACAATCCGGTCTTACATGATAGGGCAAAACATGTTGAGATTGATAGGCACTTCATCAAAGAGAAACTAGAAGGTTGAATTATATGTACTCCTTTTGTTCCGTCTAATCAACAAGTTGCAAATATTTTGACCAAGGGCCTGTTAAGGCAACCGTTCGAATTTCAAGTGAGCAAGTTGGGCATGACGGATATCTTCGCACCAACTTGAGGGGGAGTATTGATAATTCAGTATTATTTATTTTATTTATTTACGTTATTTTATTTGTGGGTAGAATCCCACCTTGATAGGGATTCTAGGTTAATTAGGAGTTGTGTTTTATTTCCTATATAAGGTGCATTGTTTTCATTCTTTATCATTATGGAATAAGAATAATAGTTCTCTCTAAATTCTATAATCAGAAACATACTAAAGAACTTCCCATCAATATGCTCACCATTATGCTTCATTTGAGTTATATTAACATAAGGCAACATTGCAATACCCTCTCTATGAGTTTCCTCAATTTTACATTTATTTTGATCATGACCATGTTTCAAACATTTTGCACAGTATTTAGGACCTTTTCGTACGTGAATTCTTGCTAAAAATCCATTATTCCCACTAGCAAAAGACAGCTCACAATCACCCTAGTCTCACCCTATTCACCCTATTCAGCTATTCTAAAAGGCAGACACCTCATCTAGAATCCTCACCTCTCCACTAGCAAAAGACAGCTCACAATCACCCTAGTCTCCAACGGTCACATGCTTGAATTAGCAAGGACATAATTAACCTCACTTGAATAGAAAATTCACAACACTCTCTCATGCAGTCACACTGCTATTTTTTTTCTTCTTCTTTTTAACAAACATGGGCTTTAATTTTATTTTATTATGCCTAAATCTTAATTTGGTGATTGTTTTGTTGCTCATATGATATGACATTGGAGTGGTTGCCGTAAATTATAATTATAAATATATATTTCGAGTTTTTGTATGAGGTTTGCCTCGCTTTGAAAAGGCACATGCCTGCGCCTAGCGCCTAGGCTCCAAGGACCTTGGCACATCGGTGCGCCTTTAGCTTTTGACAACTATGAATATACCCCAGCCGGATGTCTGTCGACGAGGGAGCCACACCCCTAAGGAGGGGAGGATGTAATATCCCATATCACCTGGGGGAGGATTCAAGGTGCTTCCAACCCAATAGTGTGACGCGTTTTAGGGGTGTTCACCTGCCATGAACAAAACCGTGAGAGGTGGAGGGCCTTGGCTAGCTGGGTGTCATCTCGAGCGAACGCCCAAGTGCCAATGCGAACAATATCTTGCTAGGGTCAGGGCCGCATCGTCACAAGATTTCAGTGTGAAATTAATTGGGGAAGAAATAAGAGGTTCTGCAACTATTGACCGGAAATGTCAAGCAACGTTGACAAGGAAATGCTGAACGAAGAGGAAAATCAATCACAAGGGATTGAAAAACAAGTTCAAGCTTGCCTCAATGAAGGTAGTATAACTATTGTGGCTTCTAATCTTCCTAAGCAAGTCCAAACAAGGAATGTAACTTTTATGACTACCGATGGGCACTATGGTCCTGATGAGCATAAAGATTCATTTATTACTTCGGATAAACCATTGTTGCCCTCTCCTGATTCTAGTGACGGCTTCAACTTGGATGAGGAAATTTTTTATATAAGGAAATCTTAAATTACATGTGTTAAGAATTTCCGACCATAAGTCACTGATAGTGAAATTCTTGAGAAGGTGTCCTTAGATGGTCAAGATAGTACTACTAATAATTTTAAAGAATTTCAAAATCCTGTGTCATCTAAGATTTGTCTAATGGGTGTCAACCTCTATGAAGAACAAAATGATGGTTTTGAACTTTTTCATTTCAAAGATGCAAGAACAATAACGTGGCTGAGCAAGCGGCAGTTGTAGGTGAAATGCCTAAAAGGTTTATTAGTAAAGTTGCAAGATATTTTTGTAATTTTCTCAGAAGTTTGTCCTTTATGTCTTTCAAGCTATTTTTTCCTTATTCTCTAGAGGAGAGATTGATGTCCCCCCTTTAAGCTTGTTTATCTCTCGTATTAATAAAATTCTTTCATTGCCCAAAAAATAAAATCCCTCATTTATTACAGCTTCAATATTAGGTCAGTTGGTGGCCAATATAGTTCAATCATAATCAAAGTTCAATATTGTTTTATCACTCTATTTTATAGTCTATAACTAGAATAGGAACATATATTTGAAACTTATCAAAAGGGAATAAGGAAACTGACAAGTGATTTATTGTCTCGGTCTAAGAGTCATTGTTTGATTAATGGTTATTCTATAAAAGATACTATTAATTCAGGACGTTCCCAAAAAGACCTCCCTATTATGTCGCGTCATTTTTTTTATTTTTGCATCCTCCCTGTACTTAATGTTAATTTTGTATATAGATATAGATAGGGGCAGACCCACCATCTATCCCAAAAGATTAAACTAATTAGGTAATGAGCCAACAATGTATATCATACTTTTCAACACACATCATTTACACAAAAGTCCAGAAAGAACGCAGAATTTAATTATGTCTTGGATTTTGAATTTTATGAAACTCAGTCCGATGCAATTTAATGCTCATAATATATGATGTGTTGTGATCCACTTAGGAACCGATGTCACTATGTAAAAACTAGTACTCCCACTGTCCAAAATTAAGTGTGTGTTTCCTTTTAGGACGTCTCAGATTAGATTACAGTTTAATCAATCTATCAAATCTCACGATAGTAAATAAGCTTTATTTTTTTAGTATTTATTGCACATAAAGTAAAGGTTTCCTTAAGAAATGCAAACATAGAATAAATACTTCCGAAATTGGGGAGGGAGAAATTCCCTCAAAAAATGGGAATGAAAGAAAATCCAAAAGTAATATTTGAGGAACCAAGGAGGTGTAGCAAAAGACTGACCTGATCATCTAAGACTTGTTGGCGGAAAGAGTAGCTTGTGGTGCTGAATGGCGTGCCACAAAAGACTCAATAAGCGGGTTCACAAGATGAGGCGCCTCATCCTTCATGTACAGCAACCAATAATTTTAGAAAGCGCCAAGTAAATTAATCATATAAATGATTAATTCGTAAGAAGAAAAATGCTAGATTTACTAAATGTTGATACAATTTTTTTTGTAAAACTGATGTGGCACCATTCAAACGAACTACTGGGCCCATGCATTTATTGTTTTGTCTGTCTTTCTTTTCATCTTATTGATGCCGCAACCATTTGCGTAAAAAGTTTGTACAAAATGTAGTATGTTTAGCACCACTCTTCATAACAATCTATAAAGAATCACTTAAAATGAGTAACTTATCAGACAAGAACCTCTGGGAATTACTCAAACTCCACCTTATACGTTGACATAAAACCGCAAACATTCTGGGAACCTTTAGGAAACTAATTTTGTACCACGGTACAAAATGGCAATCACCTGTGTCCTAAAGGAAAAAAACATTCTTACTGTATCCTAAAGGAAAATAATATTCTTACTGTTTACATCTCCCCGGATTATTATATCGGGTGAATTAATGAGTTGTACATTCTGAAAATGTACAACCTGCCAACGCATCTAATATAAATAACCGGTAGATGAAGTTGGTAAGTGTAGCATTGCTCATCGTAAAATAGGTTTTCAAAAACTACCACCGAAATTAAACCATACGAGAAAGAGAGAATATCCTTTGTTATATCCATATAATATGGAACCCATTTCAATGGGACCTTCGTAACATCTAAAGGCCAATCTACACACATGAAGAAGGAATATATATGGTCAGAGTCTCATAGATATGTGTATTTAGACATGGAAAAAAACTAATCTACTTAATTACTACTTCCTTCCCAGACTAAGAGTCCACTTCCCTTTACAAACGAAATTAAACTCTTAATTGGGGACAGAGGGAATGTTAATAACAGGTACAAATAATTTTCCATAGGCATGTATAGTAATGATGTAGGTAAAAGCTTATTATCTATAAACGTTCGATAGTGCCAATGTGCCGCTGCCAATGTGCCGCAGGCATGGTGCATGAGTCATTCAGTAGACTATGTATGACACAATGGTATGGGTCACAGTTTTTCCACTCAAAATTGTCTACAAAGTTGTTCAACCATACCGAGTTGTTTGACTTTCATAAATTCAACTACAAATGTGTGTATACATATATCATATATGTCTATAAGGTTGGAAGATAATATTTTATTTATACTTATATTTCCGTATGTCATTAGGAATTAAGTCTGGTTAGTTAGAAGGTTTGTGTTAGCTATTAGTTTTTCTCCAGCATCAAGAATTTAATCATTATGTATATCTACTAGTCATTGTTTTGTGTATAAATAAAGATCCTGGCTCTCACTATTGTGTAATTCAGGTCATTAAGCCGATTAGAAAATTCTTCTTGGTATCAGCATAAGATTCTCAGTTAGAGTTTTACTTTATTTTTCCCGCCCTTTCCCACAGGCGGCCTCCAGTCCAGTTAAGAGTTTCTTGTTCTTTTTTCTCTCTAGTACCACTATTCAATTAGTTTTTTTAATATCTTTTGGGCTACCGGTGTGTTCGCACCATTATCTTTTACCTTGGCCGTGTTTCTAGCTACCATTTTCTTTTGCCAACTCTTAGCCAACTATGACCGATTGTTGCAGCCTGTTTCTACCATCTTGCTAGCCCCTCAATTTAGCTTCTTTTGTATAATTGGATCTCAAACTTATTGGTGGTTTATGGTGCTCTGACCAGATGCCTCTTTTCTTCTCCTCTCGACCTCTTTCAAACATTCTTAGTTTCCTTGTAATGAAATAAGGGTCCTTTGGTGCTGCCAAGTGTTGTTCCAACAGTGTTATGTTTGCTGTATTCGCCCACTTGATCTCGTGATCGACCTTATTTTTGGTGGATGTTGTTCCCACCTCTGCACATGTTGTGGATGTTCTTCCCACTTTTAAGCGCATGTTGCCTTTTCATTTTATAGAATTCAGGTAACTACTCCGACATGCACATTTCAAGCACAACTTTTTCAACCAATGAGCGAATATGAAAACTTCAAGGGAAGCAGTTATTCATCAAAAGAGCGGCATGGCAAAGTGATATCGCTGTAACACCTCTTTCAATTTGAGGGGGAGTGTTGGAAGATAGTATTTTATATTTACCTAGTTTTCTGTTATTACAAATTAGATCACGTTAGTTGGAAGATTTATGTTAGTTATGAGCTTTTGATCCACGTCGTGAATTTTATCATTATGTAGCCCGTGTTTTGTGTATAAATAAAGGTCCTGGCTCTCACTATTGTGTAAGCTAGGCCTTTAAGGCCATTATACAAAATTCTTCTCATCATATATCTAAATAAAATACATTTTTTAATGATTAAAAATAATAGTTGATTATGAGCAGGTCTAACCGAGTAGCACGATCAAAAGATAATCTGTTGTAGAGATTATCAAAAAATAATAGTTGATTATCAGTAGTGTACATATAGATATAGACATAAATAGGGTGAGGGAGCAACAAAGCAAGAGAGATAAAAGAGCAATGCTACACTTACGGGCTTCATTTACCAGTTAATTCATACCGGATGCATTGGTGGGTTGTGTACATTCTTGGAATGTACAACTCATTAATGCACCTGGTATGACTATCCGATGGATAAAGCCGATAAGAATATCAGTTTTCCGAGATAAAAACCTGTGGGCAGTGGCCGACATTAGGTAGGACAACGAAGCTTTCAACAGAATCAAAATCGGCATAGGCTCTTCCGAGCTCAATGGGTTCCCATGGATCTTTGTCACCCCATCCTACCAAAACAGGACACTGTAAAGAAGAAGACGGGGAGAAAAGGGTTACTAAAAGAACAGAGTTAACTTAATCCGTCAAATGTCACAAAAGAATAATGGTATGAGAGATCAATTTTCTACCAAATAAATTAGAATCTGGTCCTTGGGTTAGAAAAATTTTTAAGGTCCGGTCCCTGGGGATACTCTTTTAGGGTATCCTCCATACATTTATGGTCTCTGCCACCCACAATTTTGGCATATCTGTCGCTCACATTTTTTGGTATCTAGTGCACATTGTGTCCAAATACTGAGCACCAGAGGCAAATACCAAAGCAGGGGACCGCATCCTTAAAAAAAAAAAAAAGTTGTGGACCGCACCCTAAAATTTTCAAACTCAGGGACCAGAACCTAGTTGTCCCTTTCTTACCTTCACTTGAGGCAGTAGTTCTTCTGGAAGAGGGCCGTCAGAATAACAAATGAACTCAAGAAACACATCAGCTGCGCCTGGCTCTAGTCCCGGAAGAAGGATTGCCTCTACTAATTCATCTGTCACCTGGGAGCTGTCATGGTAGCACTGAAAACACAGACAACCCATATTTCGAATTCAACCTATACCCAGATTCATATTTCGAATTCAAGCTACTATACAAAATCTATAATGCGATAAAATAAGACTATAAAACAATAGCTGGTTTGCATATCAATTGTTAGTAGTACTTATAATACATATATATATATATATATTTGTGTGTCTGTGCTGCTTCAAAATTATTTGGCTGATTTGGAATTTGGTCCCCACTTGTTCTGCATATTTTGATTTAGATCATGTACAAAAATAGGCAAGCTTGGCAATGTATGTTCCCGGAAATGTTACATAGAAACAATTGGTGACCCACCCGGTGGAAAGTGTGCCAGTTCCTTGATCTTACCAATAATCAAACATCAATCTTTTTCTGTTCTGTTATTTATTTGTATATTATAGCCATCAATGGATAAAGTTAATGGAAAATTGTCAAGTAAAACTGGGAAATATGTCCACACTGGTTACAAACTTACAATTGTTTTTGCAATTCATTTTACATCTTTTTTAGTCCTTTACATTTTATTCATATCAGTGATCTAATATAGTTGTTGAAGAACAATACCTGGCAAAGAATATTCCTCACGGACTCTGGTGTGGCAACAGCTTTAAAAAAGAATTTTCCGAGATCAGTATTCCTGGGAACAAAGCATAACTATCTCAAATTTTAAAATGACAATCACAAAATGCTCGTTTGGTTGGAGTTTTTGTTCGTTCCTGGAAACCAAAATGGTAATTTCACATGGAAAGTTTGAGGCTCATCAACTTATGATTCAACCTCTTGGCATGAACTATAGGAGACTCCTAATGCGAATTTAACGATTCAAGATTCCAGGAATGAACAAAAACTTGAACCGAATGAGAACAAAAGAAAGAATAAGAAACTCAACTTCAAATCAAAATTTACCTCAGCAAATTCTGAAATGATCTAATGAGAGGTCTTCCATACCACGGCTGCTTCTTTATATGAAGCATACGGAGTGATATATTTAGGAGGAGGATTCCCTTGCAGATTTCTGGCTTCATAACCGCTGCCTGGAGACCAACAAGCCCTAATCATGAAACACAACAAACCAAATGTCATGTTTGATCTTTATCTTCATAAAACTCTACAAAAATTGCAAACTACATGAGCCCACTGCCAACGAGCAGAGAGAGAGAGAGAGGTGAGGGAAGCATGCATCAATTCTGCAGAATGGGGTGGTATAAAATTAAGACGATAACAGATGGTTGTGTGAAGAGTCTGCAAGGCCGGAGTGTCCAGTATCTTCTCAAAACTCATGCTACTTTCATCACTAATGCATCTGTAAGGAAAAATTTACGCACAAAGCATAAACAAATGTACCAAGGCAGTGAACAAAAGAATCATACTTTTTGCCGTTTGATAACAAGTTGGAAAATAATAGCAAAAACAATTGCCTTTTGTGAGAAGTTGGAAAATTAGTTATGTGATGTGTTGAGATGCTCTCCATCTCATGCTTATTTCTGTGATTAGATGTCCTCCATCCTCTTTATTTTTTGTAGAAAATTTTTCCTCCTAGCCCAAAGAATTTGATTCCATGGTAAAAAAATGAAAAACATTGCACCACATCAATCAACTCAATGTCCCAGTTCTCACAAAAATCAATTGCTTTTGCTATCATTTTCCAACTTTTTAGCAAACGGAGCCTTAAAATATCATTTATTTTGTTATTAGCAATTGTAGCATGCTCGATATGTGTGCAATACTAAAACTGGCACTTCTGTAATAATACAAAAATATTATAATATTTCTTTGTAAATAGGGAGCATTTTTGTAGTTTGTAAGAGATTCTGAATTAATAAAACATATTAAAAATGTTCTATGTCATTATTGATCAATGATTTCTCTATAGATCCAAGACCATATGCTGTAATGCGCACATATTTTTTAATATGAAGTGAATTAAATGAATTAAGGATACAACAAGAAAGCTTGTCCTTGAGCTTATGGGTTCAACTCCCCTCCCCCTTTTTCATTTGAATAAATTAGTCAAGGGTATTATAGACATTTTAGGTACATCCCAAAAACTCTATTTTGCTTTGCCTCGATATATAGTAGAAGATAATCGCACAAGGTACAACTATTGAATGAGAAAGAAAAAGAATGTGCATTACCTATTCAAAGAGAGGAAAGTGCATTTCCTAGTTTTTCCCAACATTGGATAATAGGTGGCACCAAATTGAACCCAAATCGTGAGAGAAACTATATAAAAATTGTTGGAAACCATCTGTCCCAAAGCTTAAGCTGTTAGGTAGTAGGCCAACAATGTATATCATGCTCTTGAAAACTCCCCCTCACGTGCGACCCCCACTCGCACATGGAGAGACAAACAGAATCAAACAGCACTCGGTGCATAAACACAAAAGGCAAACAAATGCAAGCAGGAGGATTCGAACCCAAAACCTAGAGTAACCTAAGCTCTGACATAATGCTGGAAACCATCTATCCCAAAAGCTTAAGATGTTAGGTTGTGGGCCAATAATATATATCATGCTCTTCAACAAAAATTAAAAAAAGATAAACAACGAACTCAAACAACCGGTTGAAGTGTGATCAAAAGCATATTTGCAATCTTATTAACACCAAGAATGAAACATAAACTAACAAGTAGGAGAGAAATCAGTCAAGCTTCAAAGGAGAAGAAAAGAAAATTGGAAGAAAGGTGGGTCACCTCCAATAGAATTGCATATAAGGAATGCTTCGCCTTTAACCACATCGATACAGAAGTTGTTTATCTGGGTAGCCCATGTCTCAAAGGAATAAAAAGTACTGTTAACTCCAAAATCACGGGGATTTGGTTTATCTGAATAACCATAACCAATAAGATCAATTGAAAACACCCTGTGTGATTCTGCAAGAACTGGAATGTTTTTCCTCCAATGATCACTGTTAAGAAATACAAGTCACAACTACTGAAGTTACACATTCAAATGATATCGCTGATCATAAAATAGAAAGGGTGCGACTTTGAGTAAACGTGCCAAATCTCATGATATTCAAAGTCAAGTTTACATAAAAAAATGTGGCTTCAAAATTGTGACTCTAATTTTGGAAGGTGTTGCACAAGAACAATTAAACTGTTTTAAAACCAACAAGTTGACAATCATTTGAGTGCTCGTTTGGTTCAAGTTTTTGTTCATTCCTTGCGCCCAAAATAGTAATTTCACAAGAAAAGTTTGAGCTTCATCAACTTATGACTCAACCTCTTCACATGAATTATAAGAGGCTTCCGGTGTGAATTTACCATTTTAGGATTCCAGGGACGAACCAAACAAACACTAAAAGTCATACTCAGATGTATCCATTTGACATGCATTTTAATGAGGAAAAGAAAAGGAAGTTAAAGTGCTAGAAACATCATAACATCAAACTCAGAAGTCCAAAAAACACAATTTGCCATGAGTGGTAGTCACTTGGTTTTTGAGCGTGACCACATGAAGTTTGACAATCAAACACAAGATTTATAAGGTGTGGGACCATGACAATAGTCAAATACAAAGTATAAAAACTTCATGTTGTCAAAGTTTGTGACCGTAACAAATAAAATTTAGAAATAGGCTATGGGTTGGAAGGGAACCATTAACAGCTATATCCAAGGGAAGGACACCTTGCTTTTCCATTTCAAAAAAGGATGCTCATTTTTGTTTACCTAAAATAAACTTCATCATTTTTCTATATGTTAAAAAAATTGTTTAATAATATCAACCCGCCCACATGCCCCATCTCCGGTCACAGCCAAACTCATCGGAGCTCCAGCAGCAGTCGTTGTAGCTACTATGAGGTTGCCAAAGCTCTAGCGGTGTGAGGCAGCCAGTAGAGGCTGTGGTTGGTGACGCCTAGCAGCCACCATGGGTGAGAAGGAAATAAAATATGTTTAGAACAATATAATTGACCTTTCAAAAAAGGGGTTTGCCCTTGTGAGGTACCAACATTATGACCTTGTGGCTACTTGCTAAAACAAACTGTGAGGAAGGCCTCCATGTATTGTGGAGTAAGGTATCCACATCCATTTTCTCATTAAGATATTTGGCATGGCTACACACTATAACAATGTGTTTCCTTGCAAAAAAAGAAAGAGAGAAAAATAAAATCCAAGCTCCCTTTACTCAAATTTCTAGGTCAGCCTATGTATCAAGCACAAAATGCAAAGGAGATCTAGCTAAAAAGGGAATTAAGATATTACAAATAACTGAATTGATCTATGATTCCTAGTTCTAGAAAGTCCATCAACTGATTGAACTTCTATAAATTTGTCCATTTTCTTTTAAGAAATTGGCATGGCCTATTGCTAGAGAAGAATATCTATTGCCAAAGCAGTGTGTACATATATGTATATATATATTCTCGTACATTATGCTTCAAGCGCAATACATTGCTCTGGCAATAGAAGTTGTATTTATCATCATAAGAAAATGGAAAAAATAAACAATCATGCTTTCACTACAAATGCAATTCAAGATTATACTTGTATATCATACTAATAATTGAAGCCAGTATATATGTCAGGTACTAAAAACAATGGAAATAGTGTACATCTGCTATGCAGTTCATGCATTTAGTACCTATATATTAATTAGTTGACGAGAAGCAAAATGTGAATGATGTGGACCTGTTTGCTCCAAAGCCATGGATTAGAACTAATGCAGGGCCACTGTCCCCAGCATACTGATAGCGAATAGAATAGCCCTTCCACTTCCACGTGCTACAAGATAATGGAAATCATACTAAACATTTAGAAAATACAAATATCGAAATCCATTCATACAAACAGATACTAAAAAAAAATATTTTATGGTTCAAAAAAATTTACCAAGTGATTTATGTTAAGGTATTAAAAAAAATACATCTGAGTAGATTAACTCTTACCAATAAGTGGAAGATGGAAATTAATGAAGCAAACCAGATTAGATGTGTACCACAATTTGAATTAAGAAGCATGGGGAAAAAAGTTCAAAACACCAAAGATTACAACCATATTTCTAAAAAATTATACAATGAAAACTAAATTGAGCTCTGATACCACGTCAGGAACCATCTTCCCCGAAAGGCTTAAGCTGCTAGGTAGTAGGCCAAAAATGTATATCATGCTTGAAGTTAGAAGGATGGTTGAAAGAAGGGTGTCATTCGAGAGGGGGGAGGCTTACTTTAATTCAATAAGTTCTTGAAAGCATTCCACTTTACTATCTTTCTCTTTTAAAAATTCCATCCTTAGTTGCACAAAAATTTGAGAAAATGCTGAGAGATTTCCTTTGGTAGGGTTTCGGTGACACTAGAAAAGATCACTTAATTAGTTGGAACATCGTCACCAAAGCAAACATAAAGGAGGATATGGCATTGGTAACATTTATCAAGAAAATGAGGCTCTTTTAGGGAAATGGCTTTGGATATTCCCTTTGGGGCGCAATAATTAGGAGTAAATATGGAGTTCAAGAAAATGGGTGGGATTCAAATACAGTGGAGAAAGGGACTTACTGTAATCTGTAGAAGGCTATCTCTAAAAATTTACATTCTTTCAAAATATTTATTCAGCTCAAAGTTGGAAAGGGTGATAGAATTCACTTTTGGGAAGACTCCTGGATTGGTGATGCACCACTATCATCTCTATTTCCTAGATTACACAATGTTTCGTGTAATAGTAATTATTTGATATCCTCTTTAGCTTCATGGAATTCATCTAACCTACTTCCACGGAACTTGTTTTTCCGAAGACTCTTTAATAATATGGAAAGAGGATTTATCTAACCTAATGGCTTTACTTAGTGATGCTCCTATAACTAATAACATTTCTGATAGGAGGGTATGGGTTGGGGACTGTTAAAGAATCTGATTATTTAGGAAAAGGAGAATATATGGCTGTAATTATGTCTAGCTGTATATTAGGAGTAATTATAGGACTAGTCAACTGTATAAACTAGGAAAGCTAGCTGTATGGTTATTTGGTTTCTATCTTTGTGCCTTTTGTATTCTATAAGTAGTGTACATGTAATTTATTTTATATATGACAATCATTTATCAAAAAATCCTCAGGGACAAATCGGGATTCTTTTATTGCAAATCGTTCTTTGAATTGTTGATTGATTCTCTCGGTGAAAATGCTTTTGTGCCTCGTAAACTGATTTGGAAAGTGGGAACCAACCCCCCCCCCCCCCCCCAAAAAAAAGTGAAAATATTTGCATGGTTGGCCGCTTGGAAAAGTGTGAATACTTGTGACTCACTTCAAAGAAGGAGACCTTTCCTCTCGATTTCTCTGTCTAGGTGCATTCTTTGCAAGAATAATGATGAGTCTAATGATCAGCTTTTATTGCATTGCCAGTTTGCTCCTAATATATGGGCAAGAGTGATTAAGGAATTTGAAGTGATAAGGGCAGTCCCACTGTCGTGGCCGTATGCATTGATTGGTGTCTTCGGGGGCAATAGGAAAAATGCAAAATTTCTGTGGAGATGTTGCTGTTGGCTGTTATATGGTTCATCTGGAAGGAACATAACGTTAGATTATTCGAGGACCATTTCTCAGAAAATTCGGAAGTTTGATGCAAGACTAAATACGATGCGTCACTATGGGCTTTTTCTTCTAAGTTATTAGGAGTCCTAAGCATTTCTGATATTTATTGTATTTGGGATGCGGCTATGTCTTATATTGAGAGGGCATTCTTTCTATTATCTCTAGTTTCTTTTTTATTGTAATGCTGACTATTTAGGTGGATTCCTGATCCTCCTGATTGGTACAATCTGTTGTTACAGATCTTTATTGGTATTAATAAAGCTCTCTGTTTCTGATCAGAACAACAACAACAACAACAACAACAACAAGCCTTTATCCCACTAGGTGGGGTCGGCTACATGGATCAAACGACGCCATAGTGGTCTGTCGTGAATCATATCTCTAGTGAAACCATTCGCCTCTAAATCCTTCTTAATAGTTTCACCTATAGTTTTTCTAGGTCTTCCTCTGCCTCTAACAACTAGGCTTCCCTCCATATGATCAACTCTCCTAACCATGGCATCTGCAGGTCTCCTCCATACATGCCCAAACCATCTAAGTCGAGATTCAACCATCTTTTCTGTAATAGGTGCCACCCCAACTCCCTCTCTGATGGTAACATTCCTGATCTTATCTTTCCTAGTCTTGCCACTCATCCATCTCAACATTCTCATCTCAGCTACACTTAGTTTATTCTCGTGTTGGCTTTTGACCGCCCAACACTCAGTCCCATACAACATTGCTGGTCTAACCGCGGTACGATAGAATTTTCCTTTTAACTTGAGTGGTACCTTTTTATCACATAACACACCCGAAGCTTTCCTCCATTTCAACCATCCTGCTTGAATCCGGTGATTTACATCTCCCTCTATCTCCCCATCTTCTTGTATAATGGATCCAAGATACTTAAACCGAGTGACTTGTGGTATGACATTATCCCCAACTTTTACCTCTAAGTTAGTAGTGCTCCGCCTTTTATTGAACTTGCACTCCATGTATTCTGTCTTACTTCTGCTTAAACGAAAGCCATGCGCTTCTAAATTTTGTCTCCAAGTTTCCACCTTCCCATTTAGCTCTTCTCTGGACTCACCCACTAGGACAATATCATCTGCAAACAGCATACATCGCGGTGCTGGCTCTTGAATGTGTTCCGTGAGTACATCCAAGACCAAGGTAAACAGATAAGGGCTCAAAGCTGACCCTTGGTGTAGTCCTATAGTTATAGGAAAATCTTCTGTGGACCCACTATGTGTTCTCACACTAGTCATAGCTCCTTCATACATGTCCTTGATAACACGAATATAGGCAATCCTAACCCCTTTCTTCTCTAGGGCTTTCCACAAAATCTCTCTGGGTACCCTATCGTACGCCTTCTCCAAGTCAATGAAAACCATGTGTAGGTCCTTTTGATCCCTCCGATATTGCTCCATCAAACGCCGCAACAAGTAAATTGCTTCCATGGTCGACCTTCCGGGCATAAAACCAAATTGATTATCTAAAATGCTGGTTTCTTTTCTTAGTCTCCGCTCAATCACCCTTTCCCATAACTTCATAGTATGACTCATGAGTTTAATCCCCCTGTAATTGGCGCAATTTTGTATATCCCCTTTATTCTTATAAATCGGGATTAGGGTGCTTCTCCTCCATTCTTCCGGCATCTTCTTTGACCTCAATATCTTGTTGAAAAACCTTGTGAGCCAACCAATGCCTTTATCACCTAGACCCTTCCAAACCTCAATAGGTATACTATCTGGCCCAACTGCTTTACCACTATCCATTCGTATCAATCTGAACTTTATAAACAGTGGGCTAAAATCATGCCCATAATCTTGACGCAATAATAGCCTAAGATTATGCTCCTAATTTTGTCACTACCCCTTGAGCTGGAGAGCAGATTTCAATTAGCCCCAGCTTGCTAATGTTTTGGAAGAGCTTTGGTGAAGAGGTCTACAAGCTGATTCCCGGAGAGCAGGAATGGTGTCACTATCTCCTTTTGAAACTACCTTGGAGAGGATGAAATGGCAGTCAACTTCACTATGTGTTGTCCTCTCATGCAATACGGGATTGCTAGCTATATGAAGTGCGGCTTGATCATCGCAGTTGGGGTTGGCACTTGTACAGGAATGTCAAATTCTTGTAAAAATGCTCTCAACTAAGTTAACAAGCTGTGTGAACGATAGCTCGGCGTTCAGTCTCAGCAGTAGAAGTATTAAACGAGCCACAACAGATGCTTCTCACTGCTTGAAGTTACAATAGTCAATGGTTGATTTCTATCTGATGGTGAACCAGATCGGCACCGGTGTACCTTCAACCAGCCCAATCGGCACTGGTGTACCTTCAATCCAAAGATTTCCAAAAGACTTATCCACAAATGGACACTTACCTCTATAGCAACTATATCACTCTTGGGAAATTATCCAGGGGTAGAAGCACGGAGTACCCTTAACATATTTCAAAATAAAAATAATTGCATCCTGGAGTACCCTTAACGTATTTGATACGCGTCAGGTTTTTTGGTTTTCTAATTTTTCCATTACGGGCTTTCATTTGATAACGAAATATTCGTACTATAACTTAAGCAACGGAATTTGAGCCCATGCTATATGGCTCTTAACCAACCTGCTACTTATCATGTTCTCAAATTTTTTTCTTTAAATTATTTATACTTGCACGTGTGCACAAACATTTAGTATCCTACAAAATGGTAGGAACTTTCCGTCCTGATCACACTCGTTCCAACTAGCAGAATAGTGGAGTTATATGTTTTTTTTAAACAAGTCTATATAGGTTGCATCTTGGAATATCATTGTAGGATGAGTATTGAATGAAAATAATTCAAGCTTTGCTTTAATGAAGGTTAGGCTCTCCTTGAAGCAGGTTCCTTCCCAGTTTTCTAATGGGTTCTTTTTAGATTGAATCTAAATCGTTGGTTTAGTTTTGAGTGACACATGTTTACTTGCAATGCTTGAAGTATGAATAGGCAAGGGGCTGCAAAATGTGTTTGGTTTGTTAATTATGTAGATGCAAATGGTTGAGTTTCGGCACTTAGATTCCAAGGCAAGGAAATGTCTGATATGCAGTCTTAAGTTCGATAGACTACATTAGGCATTTTACCCTCGTCGGTTTTAGTGAATCAACAAGGCCTTCTCGAATGGCTTGTCTATGAAAATGCCTATGCATAATAAAGAGTCAAATATAGAAAAAACTCTCTCCAGTGGTATGTTTAAGCAATTGTGGTTGCAACATGACAAACTAATCATTTTCATGTTATCTATAAGACACTCTACGTGTGAGAGCCTCATAGCCAATGTGGATATGATGTGAACAAACAATTGAAATTGTTTGGAATCATTTTTAGCCTCGTATTGTTGAACTCTAATGTTTAATCATGAATAAAAACTTTGAATTTTTATTTTTATTTTAATTTGTTTACGCAAATGATCCTTTGTATAAATAATGT
This sequence comes from Lonicera japonica, assembly GCA_021464415.1. Lineage (NCBI taxonomy): Eukaryota > Viridiplantae > Streptophyta > Magnoliopsida > Dipsacales > Caprifoliaceae > Lonicera > Lonicera japonica. The sequence goes on from CM038463.1 coordinate 45,565,752, forward strand.
TTGTTTGAATTTATTTAACAAGTTTAGCTAATTTTTTTCTACAGGCAATGGTTTAAGGATCACAGATTATAGGGTTCAAATTGCAAAATATATATTTTTTTTTCTAATTTCGCGCTTTTGACACGAATTACAAACTAGTACATCAATATCTCAAAAAAATAGAATTACAACACTAAAATAAAATTTCACTATTTGAAGAGTAAAAGGGGAATGGCGGGCGGGGCTAAAATACACACCTCTTTATTTAGTTTTACCTCCTCAGCGCATACGAGGCAAATAAATAAGCATATCCTTGCTGCAGATGCGCCGAGTTAGTATTGGGTACAAAAAAAAAAAACATAATACATCAGTGCATATGCTGCAAGAATGTTCCCATTCGCAAAATATATACTACTTCAGCACATATGCAGCGAGTATGCCGAAAGGTAAAATTAAGTAAAGAGGTGGTGTATTTGGGAGCGGCCAAAGAAAAAGGCATTTCTTACCAGGTTTTGACTTCAACTTGGGGAAAAGTAGAAGCACTTTGTTTGGTTGAATAGCAGCCATTATTGCCATCATTAATATCATCCAAATTAGTAGAATTAAGAATAGAAGAAGAAAAAGAAGACCCATTATTCCCATTTGATGATGATGAGGAGGAGAGAGAAAGTAGTTTAGAAGTACTTCTCTTCTGAGAAACCCAAAATTGTCTTTTGGGAACTAATAATGATGAAATAATCTTCTTCTTCTTCTTCTTGTGTAGAATAACAGGGAAATCGAATTTGGAGAGGCTGCTGAATATTGTTGGACAACTACTTGCGCTTGCACCATGAATCAGCATCATATTTATTTAATAATTAAAGACGAGAGAAAGAGAGACAGAGAGAGAACAGAAAGAGAATTGAAAGATTGTGAGGTTTATTGAGAGAAAAATTTAAAGCTGAAATTGCGGTTTAAGGAGGGGTTTGGATTGGAGCCACACAGTGAGATGACAAGACTGACAGCTTTACAATAAATTAGAACAAATAAATTTGCCACGTCTCCCGCTCCCACCTTTTTTTTTTTTTTTTTTATCTTTTTTATAAATTTGTACTATTATATAAATATAAATTCATGATTAATTTGAACCGCTATTACATATTTGAAATGTCTATTTTAATTGTACAGTCTTTTTTTATTAAAATGTATAATTATAAAAATGTTCAAATTTTAAATTTTATGTAAAGTAATATGATGTTTATTCACTAAATTATTTAACATTTTTATTTTATATTTTGATTTACATTAAGTATATTTGAGTTGTATGTGCTAGTTATTTTAGTTATAAATAATGTCATAATGCAATTTACAACCACCACAACGGCACGAACGAACAGACAGAAGTAAGGGTTTGACATCTATATAATTTTGTGCATGTGAGATTAAAAATATTTTATGAATGGTTAATAATGGACTTGACTAATTTCTATTATCTTTTGATCGAATTTCATCTAAAGTCTAGTTTGAATACTAAACAATCAGGGACAGAGTCGGAAATTAATTTTATTGAGAGCGATAAATATTAGAAGGAAAAAAAATAATGATTTGGTTAATAAAAGTATACAAGACATTAAAATTTTGCGTCAGATTTACGAAAAAATCTTTAATGACAAAATTCTAAGTTTTGTCACCAATTTCTTAGTTGTCATAACTTTTGCTGCTAATTTTAAGTTTGTGTTTTTATCACTATTAAACAAATTGTTTTCCATGGATTATGTTCGAACCTTTGACCATCCCCTTTCAATCCCTATGCTAGCCAACACTACCATTGTAATATAACTAATCCACCTATTAGATGGGATTGTTTAATCCCTCTCTTGATCGAATAAGAGGCCGGCCCTTGTAATATAGATAATCCACATTGATATCTAATTTGAACAAATAATTTTATCCTATTTTGTCATCTAATCTTGCACGTCAAATACAACATAAGGCTATTATTGTTGTTTCATTAAATGATAAGTTAATTTATCTTAATTATAATTTGGTAATACAATTAGCACTTCAAATAAAAACTGTAGTACTCCAAAACAATATAGTTACACTTTATATAAATATTTTTTAATACTTTTGATGCATTAAGGATACTTTTGCAATGCTAATAGCTTTACCTTTTGTGAACAACCCATTTTACAACCCTTACAAGAATTTAATCTCCCAAAAAATAAGCACGCATATATGCACAAACATTCCTACATGTATACATACTCTACCCATTTGTTGAAGGTCGAAGAAAGAAGTAAAAAGGATTCACGGATAAGAAGTTATGAGGATAACCGGGAGCTTTCGAAAACAAAAAAAAAGGTCATTACGAAATTTCTAAATTGAAACCTTCCCAGAATCTGAGAATCCTCAAACTTGGAAGGTTATTATAAATTGTTATGAGGAGTCAAATACTTAAAAATTAGCTTGATCCAACGGCAAAATCTACAGAAACTAATCTGATCGGCATTTTTCTTCGGTTAATAAAACAGAATCCTTTCCGAACTCCAATTAAAGTCAAATTTGTTCAATAGGATCACTTTATCATAAGGAACAACACATTAAAAATTCAAATCAATCCAATGGTTCATTTGGCCAATAAAGCTAAAATAATGTTGTAGACACTTGAGTGAATAGTACTTTCCATAAAACACTGCACAGCAGTGTCGTGTGGACACTCTATTCATAGTAGTGTCTACACAATATTGATGTGCAATGTAGTGTGGACTTTACTATTCACCACTTTTTCCACAGGACGCTTTTCCCTAATGTCTTGTGGAAAGTCCCTTGCAGTCTTTTTCAGGTATAAATATCGCTGTATTTTCTTAATTTTGATTAACAGTCAGCTCTAAAATTTCGGGAATAGTGTTATAAAATATTATTTCTCTATTTTCAAAGCTCTCAGGTATTTTTTTAACTCAATCAAGATTTATTTATTTGTTTATCTTCGATTTCTTCGATTATGCGCATGTTTAAATTACTCTTATCTCAAAATCATTCCAGAATCAATATTATAAACTTATTTTCAAAACCTAAGGTGTAGAATGGGCTATAGCCATTTCAAAACTTATATTTAACTGTTAATTCCATAAAATCCCAGTTTTATTAGTTTTATTCCACGAACAATTTGTTAAGCATTTGTATCCGGTTTAATATATAAATCACGGTATATATGTAAACACTCGATACGAGAACACTTGATTTGTCAATGCCAATTTAAATCACTAAACCATGGTACTATTGATGAACGAGTCTTGAGGATGATTGAACATCCAATTTCAAATCGAATTAGCTTTCGAAAAGCCCTAAGATTTATCAAAAACACTTGTTTTCTATCTATCATTATCAAAATCACACACTAATTTCCAAGATCAAATGGGCAAAATACGAAGCACACCCTATCTATCCCTGCTAAAACCATGGAATGATACGCAACGATATCAATAAGCATGCAAGTTCTTGATTGTAAATACATACATATCCTACTCAGAAACTAAAAGGGCGAATTGGGTGCCTAACACCTTCCAGATTCTTAACTTAACCCCTAAACCTTTGAATCAACTGGTTTCGCATTAATTGTGTTTAAGAGGTCGTTTAATCCATAATTTTTCCTCTTTCACACCCACTTTATTTTTTAGTAAAACAAATTGGCGACTTTGTTTCTTTTCACAAAACCATCGCATTTTCACAAATTAAAATGAATTGTTTTCCAAATAAACGAAAAATTCGATGGAATTGCTGCCCACGGAGACTAGAGTCGAAAACGCAGGTTTTCATAGTGGCGACTTTAATGGGGACTTTTAAGAGAATTAAACTCTAAACAATAGTATAATATGCTTGGATAATTGAAATTTGCTTGCATGCTTTCTTATTCGGCCTTCATCTTATGATAATATTGATGCGATTAAGTGGATAACTTGCATTTCCCTTTTGTTTGTAATCATTCTTTGAGGAAAAACTTTTTATAAATAAAAAATTCAAAATACTCGAACAAACCCTAAAGCAATCATCCTAATGTACCTATAATCGTCATTTCACATGTACAGACTATCATCATGCATTATCGCGAATATGAAATTACCATATTCAACCCAAAAATACTGCTTAGTGAGGAAGGAGTTGGCTTGTTTAGGTCAATATAAATCAAAAGCTCTTATTTATACTCTCATTGGCCAAGTACCAACTGAGGTATATCGAGTGACGAAAACACTCACGTACCCGGAACATATATCAAAAGGTCCTTGCACATACTCGCCCTTGGGGTATATAGCAAAACCTAGTCAAATAAGAGGGAGCCTAAACCTTACCCCTCAAGCCATGTTTGCATCCAGAATCAGTCACCCTAGTACACAATATTTTTTATACATGTTTTCTTGACTGTCAGTCGTGAGAAATAATGAATCAAAGGCCTTGTCATTCATAAACCGATCTTTTGGTATTGGCAAGTAGGGCCGAAGGCTGTCTAACCTCACCTGTTGAAATTCTTCACTAATACCCATTAGTGAGAATTTCCCTATGACTATCTACATGAAAAAACAAATCTAAGAGGAGAGAACTTTTCGATTTTCAAAAGTGTGTTTCCAAAAATAAGTCGTTTTTAAAGCGAATCTTTTAAAAAATGATTTTCAAAAATCCTAAAGGTTAAAAGGACATCCCGGGGAATTCATGTTCCTACCATAAACCTATCCACCGGGCTCTTAAGTTGTTGATGTCGGTTTATTTTCACCTAGATATCAAAAAGTGATTTTCAATTTTATTTTCTTGTCGAGTCATAGTTTTTTTAGAATTATACAACCCATGGCAAAATACTAATTTTCTTGTTAATCCTCGATTTTTTCTCCCCATTCTTCACCTCACTTAGATCATCTACTGCAAATACTAGCTGGCTGGACTCGTAGAGATCACAACAGATGACTCACGAGATTAGACTCGCCACCAATCATGTCTCTCCGTCGTAACACTGAGCTAACAATTGATTAAACCAGGGTTAATAATACTGAGGGTAAGCATGATGAAGCCTCTCGTGCAGCGAATCCGTAACCTTGTCCCGTTCTCTCGTAAACTGAGGGTGGTACCTTAACCCTTGAACATCTCGACCACCTAATTTATGATCTGACCCAGTCTGTAACCATATGACCACAAAGCGGCCACCCAAGCCCATCTTAATGCCCTAATCACTGCCAAAACACCTGCTGAATTAAACCAACCCAATCCAAATCCAAACCTAGCCGAAGGCAAACAAACTCGAGGCCTAGTAGCTGCACCTAATATTTTCCAACACATTCTACCAGTTCATGCCAACATTAACCCCAACCTCTTGTGGCCCTTGCCAACATTGATGTACTACCAATGCAAGATCCCTTAGCTGCCTAGCTAAACCCCGAACACAACCAACCCCAACAAAACTCTAATCTTAAGCTATCCCCAATAGAGATCCATACAAGGGCCAATATCTTGATTAAGGTCCTAAACTAGAGGGTGGTCGAAAAAGACGATAATATCGCCGACCTCCAAAACATGTCTCTATGCCCAGATGCCCATTTGCCGATTGATTTCAAATTACCCCACATCGAGAAGTTTTTTGGGATCACTCTGCCTCATTTACACTTCAAAACCTATGTATGAACCATGCAATTGTACGAGTTGAACGAATTCCACATGGCCTAAGGTTTCCATCAGACTATGACTGGGCTAACCCGCAGTTAGTTTTTGCGTTTAGAAAAGCACCGAATAGCTGACTGGAAAAGAATTTTGAAAAAATTCATGCAACACTATAAATCTAATGAGGAGCTCAAAGTCACCGTAAGGACCACGAGATGACAAAACTGAGAGAAGACGAGAGTGTCAATGACTTCATCACTCGCTGGAATCAATAAACCAATATAAGGTAATTCCTCCAACGAGGTCCCAAATTTAATAAAAGGCCTTTACAACTCATATGAATTGGAATTAATAAAATTTAATAATACAAACAATACTAATGGTACTAATATATATATAATTCTTAAGTTACAGGTCATCCAAGGAAGTACTTGCAAAATTGTTTGAAAATAGGAGTGAGTCAAACACGGGCTCAGTGCGAATTATAAGGTTTTTGTATACAAAATAATTTCTAAAACCATGCATGCAATGCATCATAATTAAAGTAGTTTTGTTATTATCATGCGTCTATATATATATATACCATTTATATGACTCTTTATAAATATCTATATATTTATACATATTGATGCAATGAAAATCATTTTATATGTAATGCATACCAAGTGCGGTCCCATCCTTGAAAATACACGAAAATATGTATCCAAAAGTACTATCAAATTATACGTAATTCATAATAACAAAGTATATACATCTCCAAAGTTTATTGAACCAAAATACGGAAGTATATCATATTAATAAAGGGCATAAGGGAAGTTTAATCATAAAACAATACATAGGCACTAATCTCATCCAACTGCTCATCTCGTATCCAAGATTTAACATCTAAGATTTACTTTACAGTGTAATGCGATCCGGATCTAAGCCCCCAAGGCTAGGGTATGTAGCCCCCAAGGATGGGTCCCCCCGTGGACCACCTAGATGGTGTAGGATATGCCACATCACGGGGTCCCCCTACGGACCATAGAGTATGCCTCTCTGAAGGCGGGGTCCCTCTACACGGACTAGGGTATGTAGCCGCCAGGGTTAGGTCAACCCCATTGACCATTAGTGCTTATCCGACTTATAAATATTGAAATACAATCTATATACGTAAAATAATGTCCTCCAAGGGAGTACACCTCATTATGTATATATGTATGTCTCGTATATTCCTCATATAAAACATATATACTTTCAAGAATATATATAAATATATATTTGAGAACTAAACATCATACACACACACACACATATATATCCCAAATCTGTCTCATTTTTGACGAATCATACAGGTACTATACATATAGACAAGTTCGTATATTTATTAGGCAAATGGGCTCAATAACCACAATAGTAGCTTTACTTGAGATGTATCTGATATACGCGTGCCATTAGAGGAACCAATATCAAGTACAAGATTATATCCAAGAAATACACAACTTCAACAAGTGGACTACTTGCTTACGGGTAATGAATTCTCAATTTGAGATAATAGTATTCAGAAAATGATTTACCCATTAAATAGCGTAAGAATCTCATAGGTACAATCGTTAAAGTATTTAAAAGTAAAATAGTATGCTATTCCATAATCTATCATGTTAAAAATACTATAATATTGTTATTAAAATAATAGTGAGATTCGAAAACTCATGGTGCGCGTATATCGTTTACATCAAGTCACTTAATATACAAAAAGGTTTCACATTATCAATATATTAATCTCCCATTTGCTAGGTAATATGAATATAAGCACTTATATATATATATATATATGAATACCTTCCAAGGTATTAAGTCCACATATGGACATCTATAAGTTGGATCTAGAGTATCGCCTCATTCTTAGTTCACAATATAATGTATATAAGTCCCAAATAAGATGTATGAGCCTAAGCGCGACTAAGCCGCACCTAGGACTTGTAACATAAAACTCTAACCATGTATATATTTGATAACAAACATGAAACTACAACCAAAGTATGATGGAATCAAGGAAACTGCGTATAAATCGCAAACCCAAACCCCATGCATGCATATACATTCAGTTCGTAAAGAAAAACTCATCTTTTTTCGTAGAAAACAATGATGCAACAAGTAATGGTTAAAAATAAGCTTAGGTACTAGTGTTCCCACCTTATATAAGCTAAATCCATGAGGTATTGAGCGCTGAATCGAGCCGCAACGCTAGAAATCAAGAAATCCCCAATTTTGAGCTTCCAAGCCTTAGACGTGGTGGAAGCAAAGGAAGGAAGAAGATGGAAATGGTTAATGATGTTGTATGGGGTGAGGAACTCATGGATAATACCCTTATATTACCTCTCAAGAACCCTCTTAACTCTCTCTAAGAAACTTGGAACAAACGAATGAAAAGTTGAGAAGAAATGAGGAAGAAAGAGAACGGACGAAGCAAAGGGGAAATGGGTATAAAAACCTGCTGGGGCACCCTCTGATTGATCATAGGTCACAAAATCTGAAGCATAGAAATTTTTGACAAAATTCTCGATTTTCGCGATCTGTTTCAACCCTTGAAATGACTTTAATTTGACTCGGCCTTCAAACGAAAGTTATATAGGGGAATGAGATGAATCCATGGCCGCAAACGGGGACTCATTTGGACTTCGTATGAAGAAGTTATGGCCTTCCAATGTTGGCCAAAAACTCATTTCGGCAAAAGTTCAATTTTTCGCCGTTAGCCGTCAAATTCAACCGTGGCTTCCCGAATTACTTTTTAACCATACACACATAATTATATAATATTAAAATGACTTATTAGAAGTGTCGGATCAACTACGGAGGCCCCGGAACAAAAAATGACTATTTAAACAGGCATTTGGCCTAAAACGGGTTTAAAAGAAGAATTAGCTTGAAGATGAAATTACGAGGTGTTACAATCTCCCCTCCTTAAGATGTTTCGTCCTTGAAACTCCAATAATGATGGTTAAGAAGCAAAACAACGCTTCCAAGTCGTGTCAACCTCCCCTTATAAAAAGGGTACTTACAACTTGAGATTGTAATGTTTCAACTAAAGACATCCAAATAGCTATTGCCCTGAGAAAATGAATGATTGATGGATTCGAAGACACACAAAGCTCTCAATTTGAGTTCCGCACCAAAAAAATGGATAGAATGTTTCTAAACGTAGTATTCCATCATTAGGGTGCCTAAGAATACTAAACAACTAGATTATGAGCCTACAAAATCAGTTCAAACTCAAAAAAGCGTTTATAGACAAATGACAAAGGGTTCTCGATGTCGCACTTCACACAACGTTGTACTTAATCATTGGAATCATAAAATAAATTGACAATTCAAAACCTACATTAGCCCAATATGGAATACAATGTAATTAAGAAAATCATTCTAGTTGAATCGATTTCAATAAGTGCCAAAAATACATTTGGTTCATTTTGAAGGTTCCTTTCTCTTGATTGGTAAACTATTAATGCTATTTAATTCATTCAGTTGTAGTACTGACAAGTCATGATTAATAATGTAAAGATCAATCATTAATGTACCAGAACAAACAAACTATTTATTTTTTCTAATGATAACTGATTTATCATTAAAATAAACAAAATATTTGTCCTCAACCGATCTAGAAATAGAAATCAAATTCCTTATAATGGAAGATACATATACTATTCTGACTAGACTGAAAATAAATATCTTCTACTATAACTATTGCCACGTTCGTAGCTGCCCATATCTAAATTTTCTCTATTTTCAAGCTGTCTGGTTTCCTGGAACCCCTGCAAAGTATTGCAGACATGATTAGTGGCTCCCGAATCTACACACCAGGTACTGGTAGATCGGACCACTAAACAAAGATACAACAACAAATAGATGAAATTTATATATGTTGTTATAACGGTTTAGGAAACTGGGACAATCTTTCTTCAAATACACTTTCTACTGACAGTGAAAACATTGGCCCATAGGCTTTTTCACTCCTTCTAGAGGTTCAGCGACTGCTGCACGCACTGCTCCTTATGGGACGCAGATTATGGATTTTTCTTCTTCCTTTCTTGCTTTTGGGCATAGAAGTTGAAACTTTCTCAGCCACTATAGTACTAGCCAACTTACCAAGGAGTTCCTCAACTGCTTGAAATTCTTTAAGAAGTTCCAACAATGAATAAAGCTTATTCATGTTGTAATTATGTCGGAATCCCTTAAATAAGTCCAGCAACGACTGGAGAACGATATTGACCTGAGTTTCCCCATCGATTTCAGTTCCAAAGATCTCTTAGTTCATTCAGAAGACCGATCATCTTCAAAACAAGATCCTTAACTCGGGTTCCTTCAGCAATATTTGTGTTCATGAGTCCTTTCATCGAAATCTGCCTTGCGGCATGATCCTGATCCCCAAAAATATTTTTGAGGTTCAGCATTATGTCGTAGGCGGTGGCAAAAGACTAATGCTAATGTTGTAGTACATTTGACAAAAATGCTAGAATGTAAAACCATGTCATCTCATCAGCCTTTTTTCACCTTCGGCAAGCCTGGGTTTCCTCATCGGTCGCCCCCTTACCAAGTTTTGTTGGACAAGACCCAATGAGCACAAACTTGTACTTTTTAGCAGTAAGCACAATGTTCAAGTTCCCTTTTTCAGTCAATATAATTAGGTCCAATCAATTTGTTTTAGTTGAGAATAATTAAAAGTGGATCGAAAGAATTTGCCATTTTAAAACTTAAGAATCACATACAAATTATGATGGATAATAATAACTTTGAACACATATTTTAAATATGGTACCCTCTATCATTTCCAAAAGCGTTCGCCAGCAACCTAAGACTTTGAATAACATGCCCCGTTAATGAGTTCGTCTATTATTCATTATTTCTTAGACATATGTAAACCTATTAAATTTTACTATCTAGACAATGCCTTATCGTTAAGTAATACATACTATCTAGACAATCCTTTATTGTCAAGTAAAATTTAAATAGTCGACTTCCTTTGGTCATACAAATAATAGTATAGACTCAGTTGGAGAGCATACTATTATTTATATCTAAGTGTATACCATCATTTAATTTAGTCTAATGATTCTACAATTTATTCTTTTCGATATGGAGGTGAGCACTAAAATCCACACGAAAAATAAATCACATCATTTAAAATTATCAGTTAGTGAAATTTGTACAATGATTCCGCAATCTATTCTTTCCGATATTGAGTTGAGCACTATAACATACACGAAGAATAAATTACATCATCTAATCTATAAATAGAAATTGATAATCAATTTAGGCTGATAAAAAACAATCAAAATTGTGTTAACGAGATAAAAGATATTCCATACATGCATATTCTCCAAATTATTGCTATAGCAACATATAAGTTGATGCCGAATGTCAAGTTGACATCGAAGAAACTCGTTTATGCATGCTTATACACAAAGATGCTGCATTTATACAATAGTTGTAATACCTCGTACCCATTCTCCGTGCATATTATTCTCTTAAGGCCCGGTTAAGTTTTAACCTTTGTTAGGCCGTGAATATTTTGTTTCGGACCCTTCATATTGAACCCAATACTTCTAGCATATGACACAAGGTATATTAAGTTTAGGGAATCAATCGTTTCATTTTTTCGGTGGTTTGAATTGGAAACAAGAAGCTAATCGCGCGTTTTGAACTTTTCAAAAAAGTTCATTTTTGGCAAACTTTGAGAGACCATAACTTTTTCATCTGATATCCAAAATACTCCATGTTTGCGGCCATGTATTCATTTCATTCCCCTTTAAAACTTTTGTGTTTTAATCAAAAGCCAATTCATTCTCCTTGTTGGTCAAAATAGCGTGCGAAGTGGGACGATGGCTAAAATCTGATCGTATGGTAACTCGGTGGCAGACTGTTATCTTCTACGAGTTTCTGGGATTAATCCATACAGAATTTAGGAAAACTTCCTCTTGTGGAGTTGTATATCATTGAATTAGCTTTTCGTGGACATAAATATCACCTCAATCGGAGTCCCGAGCGAAAAGTTATGGCCAAATTACGAACAGTGCTCCGGGTCCACTTGTGCAGCAAGTGCTCGATCGATCCAGCTCCACCAGCCACGAAATTTCACTCATTTTTAAACCTTTAAATGACACACCAAAACCCCCATCTTCAATCCATAAGCCCCCAAGTGTGAGAGAGGGATTTGAGAGCTTAAATTGTGAGGTTCCTTAGAGATATTTCTCTCCATCTATCATCCTCAACTCAAGGGTTCACCATCACCAGCTTCAACTCCATCATTCTCTCTCCTCCATTAACAAAGCTTTAAGCAACAAATTGAGGTTTTCATGATTTAACGACCTTCGGCTCGATTCGACGCTTCATATTCGAGGACATAGCTCTAATAAGATGGGAATTTTCTAGCTTATTAAGGTTTAATTTCTCTTTTATCACTTGGTCACACAAAAACCCTATATTATCAAAGTGGGTCTATAACTATATGATGAGATTTTACATTGGGGTCGAAATTGATGTTTTATATGAGCCTAGTATGACTTAGATTATGTGATTCAACAAGTAATTACAATTATTCACTTGATTCATACAACAATTCATTTGAATACCCATTGTTTATACAAAAACCTAGTTCTTCAAATGGGTATTGAGGATATGTTGGGGTTTTGTGGGATGTTGTTGAAATTGGTTATCCAAATGGCTCAAATATAGTTTTAAAAACATGATTTAACTATAAATGGTGACTCTTCATTTGATTTATACTAAAACCCACTTGCGCCCTTTTTTCTTGCTAGTACTCCTTAATATTAAAGATGGTAATTCCTTTGAATGGTCCAAGTGGTGGGATATTTTTATGAAGTGCATATATATGATTGATTATACTTGTTGAGTTTATTCATTTAACATTCCCTTGTCAATTACACTTGATATTATATTTATACATATGATAATGGTAGCTAAGTATATGGCATAAAGATTAGTTGAACGAGCCGGTTACTATATTATCGAAGTTTTATGGTAGCACTAGTCCATGATGGCCCTGGGTTGGTCTCTAAAGATTGAGACCTTAAGTTGGGATAGAGCGCCCGTGGGTGAAAAATCCGAAACTTGTGCACAAAAACTAACGGGAGGCCCTACTGCCGCATAGGTCAAAGGCCACGAAATGCAGACCTGGTTGACGCTTGGATAGTGTGAGAGTTGTAAGGATTCGGCTCGAGGTTCATGAGTTTACGTGCCATGGATTTCTAAATGAGAAAAGGTTTCTTACTAAACTATTATGTGTGTGTATATATATATATATATAAGTGACTTGTTTCATATTATTCTAGAAAAAGAATTTTTCATGATTTTATAAAACAGGATTTCTAAATATGATTTCCACACTAAAACTTAAATGGTTCCCACTGGGTCCTTTTGACTCACCCCATTATTTTTTACACAGGTATTTCAGCGGGTTCCACGGGCAAGGAAAAGGAAGGTCGCATATTCTTATATCGCCTCGATACTACAAACTAGTCGCAGGTCCTTCATGACCGAAGGACCATTGTTCCCAAAGTTTATTTAACGATACATACGTTATTCTTATTTTAGAATTGATATATATATATATATATATATCTATATGTTGTATGTATAGATTTTGTATCTTGTACTTGGGACCTCGTTGGAGGCTAGTTGTTTATCTACACAAGTTTCTTTGTCTTATGGATGAATTTTATGGAGAAGATCTTATCTTGGTTGATAGTACATGGATTTTAAGTTTTTCATAGGAAATTATTTTTTTGTTAACCCGCCGTCAATATACGGCACCGTGATTAATCGGGTCCCAGAGGATGGATCCTCTTAACGGGATTCGGGGCGTCATAATAATAACTATATTTATGCATGAATTTATTAACTTCCACAGAGTTGAGTTGAATGTTAAGTGATAAGAGGAAATTACACCAAAATTTGTTTATATAATAAATTTTAAAGCGGAAGTGCAAGATGATCATTTACATACATGATCAAAGAGTCGATTTCTCACTAAACTATTTAAATTTTAGGAACATAAAATTTTAAATAGTGAAGTAATATTATTTTCAAGTTACATATTTAATGATTTGGTTTTATAATGTCACACCCCAAATCTAAACCCAATATATTCGGTTTTGGTTTTTTTTTTTTTTCGGTTTTGGTTTTCTTCGGTTCAATTTTTTACGGATCGGTTTCTGTTTGATACGGTATAGTTGTTTGATTTTGGATTCGCCACAACACCCCTACTTAAAATGCTAATAAATTTGCCCGTATTTCAAGTCTTAAGAATTGAAAGGATAATTTCCCGAAAAGACAAAAAAAAAAAAGGAAACAAAACAAGATGTTTCAAAGGCTAACATGTACCAATTTTAAAGGTAGCCACTATTTGTACTCCACGAAATATTTGGTAACACTCTATTTTTTATTTGGCCGATTACAAGAAAATAAATGCACGTTATTCGCACGATGACAAGTAAGTATATGTCTACATACTTACCCGATGATAAGCGAGTAAAGCATTTTCAAGTTTTTACTCCTTTTTTATCCGACGAATAATATATACTTACTCTCTTATCATCGGTTAAATAGACAAATAAAATATTTTCAAATATTTTATAATATACAAATAACAATGATTTGACGTATCATTTCGCTAAATGATTTAACTAGGTCATTTTATCTTCCCATCCCTAGTAGCCTCCATGCTCCTCTCCACTATAGCCACCGCCGGCGATATCTCTGCTGGAAGCACATCCATCCGATCGGAACCCTAACGAACCACTATGATTGCACTGCAAGCCCACCGCTTCCATCATCGCCAGATTGGCTCCCTTGATTGATTTTCCATTATATTGTTTGTTAGCCTATTCGCTCTACATGACTAAAACCCATGTTTGGTTCTATTATTATTTTGACCTAATTTCTTATTTTACCCCCCATTAATTAACGAAATTGTGGGGTTTAATTTAGGGTAATTTTATTTCTATCCACGGATTCTTTCAGTTTATCCACCTTTGATTTATGTTAATATTGAAACAAATTTCTAAAAACTTCCTTATGAAAATTAAGAAGTATATCCACCAATTAAAAATCCTTTAAATATATTTATTTTTAAAAATAGTTTCCTAACTAGAATATACTTCCTTTAAATATATTTACTTTTAAAATTAGTTACCTAATTAGAATATATTTCCTGAATAATATATTTTCTTAATTTGTTAAAAGGTATATTGATACAAGTACTTTATATTAATTATTCATCAAGAACATACAATATTACAAAACTGGGCGGAATTAATTTATATTATTACATTATAACACTAACGAATATTTTTTTTCAACAAATGAGTTTACTATTTTTTTTTCTATAGAATGAGGGCTTTAAAAACTAAAAAGAAAGCAATATTAGAACTTAAAAAACTAATTAAAAATTAATGAATGCAATAAACATCGTTTCCTTCAATCTCAATCCTTTCAAGTCAAATGAAGAATATTCAATTATAGTATATGTTTGTTTTCTTGTTTACCATCATGAATCTGTAATTAAGTTATAATTTTAATTTGCTTCTAGGTAGGAACTAAATGTTGCTCGTATTACAAATGTTTCAAAGTATACTTAATGTTTAATTACTATTCTAAGAGTAATGTGAATTATTGTATAATCTCAATTCTGAAAACAAATGTGAATTATAGACTATAGTTTAATCTTATAGCCTAATTTCGAGTTCGAAAAGTGGATATAATTGACAGTAAATTATATATATTAAAAATATCATTTTATTATACGATTTATGTTTAGTTTTTGATATATTATATGACGGTGGATAGAAGTAAAAATTTGGTGGATAATTTACAATTGAATAAAAAAGAATCATTATTTTTATAAAATTACACCAATATTGATTTTTGTAAGTTTATCCAATAACGTGATTAAATTTAGTGGCCGGACAATAGAGATTATCTTTGTAAAATCCAAAAAGAGGGATAGACCGACAAATTTCACGGATATAAATAAAATCACCCTTGATAATTACTAATCAATTTGATTAGGTTGTTTAATTTTTTTTGATTGTTGAAATTTAAATTTTGAATTATTTTTTATATATTTTAGTAATTGATTAAGTTGTTAGAAGTTGTTTGATTATTTAAATTTGAATTTTGAATTTGATTTTATAGATATTAGTTTCTAGCAAGATTTTAGAAGTTTAGATTAGTTTAATAATCAATTAGATGATAGTGACATTATAGGAATAATAATCAATTAGATGATAGTGACATTATAGGAATAATAATAATAATAATAATAATAATAATAATAATAATAATAATAATAATATAAATTAGTTTTGCAGTTATATTAATTTAATTTTAATTCTTTATCTGTAAAAATATGTACTTTGAACAAAACTTTGGACCTTAAATTATTGGTATAAAAGTTGTGTCCTTAAATAGATAGAGAAATGAATATTCATCCTTAAAACTAATTACCCCTATTTTTATTTATTTAATTAAAGTGGATGCACTTATTAATCTAGTGGATTTTTTAATATTAAATTATTAATAAAATAATATTTATAAAATTAAATCAATAATATTTTTTGTCAGTCTATCCACATTCGTGGATTAATTTAGTAGCCAACGTGGATTAACTTAATAACACGGATTAACTGCGAGATATCGTGGATAGAAATAAAATCACCCTTAATTTAAAGCGTTTACGTTTGCGTTTCGTAGCAACTCGGGATTGGGCCAACCTGTTTGTGTTCTGGCGGGGTTGGTTACACATACAATTCTTCTTTGAGACGTAATTGATTTTCAAAACTTATTGGTAATTTTGCAGATAATTTAGGTAGCTGAAATCCTAATTGGGAGGCTTGTCCAGTGTCTTCATCTTTGATTTAAGTGGCTTCAAACATTTAGGGTCCATTTGGTTGCCCACCAATTTACTAATTAGATAGTTTAAAATTGCTTAATTGGTGACTAATTTGAGTGTTTGGTTGCAAAAATAAACTATTACATAAAGTCATAAATTTAATACCTAATATATTAAATAAGAAAACGTAAAGATATAATTGAAATTACATAACTTATAACTATCATACAAGTTCACGGGGAAAGAATCACACAACATTTTTTTTTGTTGAAATGAAAAAATTCATATTTCATTATTTTACAACGAAACAATTCTAAATAATGAGATAATTTGTGCAACTAAACGAGCGGTTAGTTTTTAACTAAAATAAGAACTTGCTTCTAAACTTCAAATCAATCAATTAGATTTAGCTCTTGTAGATATGTATTGATTTGGTTTTGTTGGCGGTACAAAACCTTCTGAACATTTAGTTTTACCCCTTGTAAATAGGTTCTTGCTAAACATTTAGTTGATATATTTTAGTTCTTATATAAGGAAACTTAAACTAAGTTTGTCGTGGACCCAAAAAAATAAAAATAAAAAAATTTCTAGATTTGTCCCCGCATTATATTTGCTATGCCATTTTTATAAATTAATTCAAGTCAATAAATATATCATTATTCTTGGGCCTCGTTTGGTTCACGGAAGGGAAAATTAATTCTCTTATTTTTTTTATGGAGGTGAGAAACTAAATTTTCTGTCAAATTTCTTTTCTTGTATTTGATAAATCATGGAAAGTATTTAGGTAAAAATATTATTGTCTAAAATTTGTGTAATAAATATTTGTAAATCACATGAAAAAATCAATTTCATGTATTTTGGAAAGAATAATTTTACTCCCTACTTTCTCCTCTTTCAAAAAAATATTTTCAAAATTTGTAATTGCTAAATAAAAAAAAGTCAATTATTAAAATTCGTGAATCGCCTTGTAGTACCCAGACCAAATATTTTCAAAATTTGTAATTGCTAAATAAAAAAAAGTCAATTATTAAAATTCGTGAATCGCCTTTGTAGTACCCAGACCAATCAAATGTTTCTAGTTCTGCCCCTTCTCTCTCTCTAACAAAATTTACTGTTGGCTATTTTGCTTCGTTGTGACTTGCCTTCCATTGTCTTGCGATGATTGTTATGTTTCTCTCTTAAGAGCTTATCTTTTTTCGCCTTCTATTTGTGTTGGAGAGATTTGAAAAGCAATTGCACAAATGAGGGGAAGGAGTTACACTCCGTCACCACCTAGGGGTTATGGTAGGAGAGGAAGGAGCCCTAGCCCTAGGGGTCGCTATAGCAGTCGCGATAGAGATCTTCCAACTAGTCTTCTAGTTCGTAACCTTCGTCATGATTGTCGGTTAGTTTCTTGTTAAATTCTTAATGTTGGGTTATTTTTTAAAATATCTTCTACACTGTTCGGGTTGGTATTACATTAAAGTTCATTTCCCTAGGGTAACATAGTTATTTATTGTAATTTGTTTGGTTATTTTTGTTTTTTATACTTTGCAGTAAGGGTAATACAAATGTACCATATCTTTGTTTCAAGTTATTAGGTTTTTATTTAATTTATTTTTTTAGAAATAGATTATCCTTTGTAATTGTTTGATGCTTATTTTTAACAAAAAAATATTTTGTAATTGTTTGATGCTTTGTATTACAGTGAATGAGATTTCGTGATTTGAGATAACAGAGAAACATAAATTAAATGAATTTTTGTTTGCGTTTATAGTTTATGACACTTTGTGAATGGTAGAAATAAAAATAGATAATGCTATTGTGAAAGCACACTAGTGTCCATAAAGCGTAATGAACAACTAAAACTAAATCATTTGGCTTGATAGAAGTCAAACTATAGCAATTAGGATGACTAAAAGCCCAACCCAAACCAACAAGTTTTTGACCTATTGGATCCTAATGGGTGGATATCTTTTTTAACCTCTGGTAGTTATGGGTTCTCAATACGAACACGACGGAGGTTCGGTTGAGTTTGGGTTCATCTAAATTAGCCTGATGAACTTGAACCAACCTGTATATAATGGTTTTTTAAGTACCTTTGCAACAACATGTAATAACTGCAGATCGATGCGTGTCAAGATTGCGCTGGTTAGGGCATATAATTTATGCTGTGCCTTAATAATGCTAAGTGGTTTTTTTTCTTGTTAGCACCGTAAGTACAGGCATTACTAGTGTTCTAATAATTTCCTTCATCATTATGTGCATATAAGATGTAAGCTGCAGTTGCTAGTCTTTGACACACCCGAGAACCACTTACATCCAAGAGGCAAGAAAAGGGAAAATTATTTCATGGACCCCACTGTTGGAGAAGCAATTAATTGACCTTTTGATATATTTGTTTAAACGAAGTCGCTAATAGACCATCTCACCATGAAACAGTGTTTTCAATTGTGCGCCATATTGCACGCAATTGCTCGCTGTTACCTTTTTTTGGGGAAAAAAAATGCTATATTGCTTAGGGTAGATTACTTTTTTCCCAAATTGCACTCTATTTGGTGACGTGGCATGCAATTGCCCGCTAAACTCATGCTTTTTACACTATTGGGGACATTGCATATGCTATTTAGGACAACTTTTTTTAAAAAAAGGCCAGCCTGCAAGTATACGATGTACACCTAAACCTTAGCTGTTCAAAACACTCACTCTCTGCTTTCTCAGGACATCGTAATAACTCTCTCTTTCTATTCGTAAAGGCGTAAACCCTCTCTCTCTCTCTGCTTCTCTTAAATTCTCAATCTCTCTGATCTTAAAGATGATGATAGTGAAATAGAGTTGGATGCCAACGATTATTTTTAGTTTATCATTTGAAAAAATTTAACTTTAGAACTTGATGTGTTTTTGGTACTTATGTTATTTAGATTTTTAAGTTTTGGTTATTTGAATTGATTTTTATTTACTTTTTTAATTAATGTTCTTTAATGTAATATATATTTTTTTAATTATGAAAATTGCATGTCCCAAATAGCTTACACTATTACGCTACGCAATTCCGAAACCAAAACACTACGTTGGACGCTATCGCAATTGAAAACACTGCCATGAAAAAAACATGATTTTAGGGCACTGATTGCTTTTTGCAAAAACCCTGCAGCGAATCTCTTTTATTTATTTTTTAGATTGCTTTTCCTAGGAACACCCTCTATTTCTTAATTTTTGATTTGACCGTTTTGAAGAGGAGTAATTGTAGTAGTTCTCCAAATCTCTGAGCTTTTCTTATTTTACTGATATATATATATATATATATTTTAGAATTAGTTTGCAAATGCGCCGCCTTATCTTTGATAACCCAATTGAAAATAGCACACCAATAAGGAAGAAGAGAAAGCTGTCATTAAGCCAAGGCTGTCAAACGGGCGAAACAAAATATAAATGGAGGAGCCCTTCACATAGTAGGGCTGAACAATAATTGTAATGCCCGTAGTACCAATATTTTCAAGTACAAAACAACCCCCTTAAAATTAAGATGCAACAAGTAGCATCAAGAGTTTGCCAAGAAGGAAATGTTAGAGCTCAATTGTGTGAGATTCTGCAACATATCATGAATGTCACTGTTATAGCCAAGGAAGAGAGATTGCTATGCTAAAGATGATTAAGCTCGAAGTGAAAATTAATCTCTGTGCATATTACGCTGACGGAAAAGAAAATTTTGTCCTCTGTGTGTAATGGTATTACCTAACCGCAGATGGCATAATTACGTTAGAACATGCTGATAATATGAAATCATGATGTGAGGTGTTTCTCATAATATGGTCTAGTCATCCTGGCTCTTTTATTTTATTTATATTTATATTTATAAATTGATGTTTTGTAAATGTAAACAGGGAACTTATTTCTCATAATATACATTTCATGTCTTTTTTTTTGCTGTGATGTTACTAATATGTGGTATTTATTTGGTAATGTAGGCCAGAAGACCTTCGAAGGCCATTTGGACAATTTGGTCCTCTCAAAGACATCTATTTGCCAAGAGATTATTATAGTGGGTGAGCCGGGTATCTTGAGATTGGGACTTGCTGATTATTGATATCACTTTTTGGTTTTGGCCTGTTTGTGCCTATTTCAAATGAGCTTTAACATTTTCCTTTTATGTTTCATATTATCGAAACTACCCCAGAACTCTTTTGGGTCACGACCATCCTGTGAAGTATTCATTTGCCTCCCAAGGATGAAGTGAATCCAACACATATTACTCAATCAAGCATATGTAATTATATATAAAATAATCAAAAACAACCCCTGTAACACAACCATTGTGATATTTATGTAAAAGAAAAACCAAACCACAAGTATGACTATATAATTCCCTCAACATTCCTGAAAGGAAACCTATCAAGGGGATGGACTAAAAACCTTAGTGAATGAACAATTCTCAAAGCATACATGATACAACTTTCAACATATAACCTAATTATCCTCTAGGCAAAAATAAATCGCTCATTTCCATATCATGCATCGATTTGCTATCACAAGGTTTATTAGTTTAGTATCATACCATTCTCTCACAAACGGAGGTATCTATGGGTTTGGATGAGGGGAATAGAGCCGAGAGATCATGGCTCCGTAAGCGGTTGGAAGAAATCATAGCTAGGGAGGAGGCTTTTTGGTTCCAAAAAGCTAAACTTAGAGGTATTATGGAATGGGACAATAGCTCTAAACTCTTCCATCGTATCACTACTGGCCGAAAAGCTAGCAAAATGATTAACAAAATGGAAGATGCTAATGGGGGTTTGGTTCAAACGGAGGATGAGATTGAGAAGGTTCTTGTTGACTTTTACAAGCGGTTGTATAATGAAAGATTAGCATCTAATATTGCTTTTGATGGGGTCAATTGGGGCAAAATCAGCCATGGTGAAAGCTTAAATTTGGAGAAACCGTTCACTATTGAAGAAGTGTGAGAGGCTTTATTCTCTTGTGATGGTGAGAAGGCACCGGGGCCGGACGGTTTCATTATGGCAGCACTTCAAGAGGCTTGGGATGTTATAAAAGAGGATGTTATGAAGATGTTTGAGGAATTTTACAATTCGGGTATTATCAACAAAAAAACTAATGCTACTTATATTTGTTTGATTCCCAAAAAGCTCAATTCCATATTTGTGAGAGACTTTCATCCCGTTAGTTTGATCTCCTCTTTATACAAATTAATAGCAAAGACTTTTGCTATTCGATTGAAAGGAGTACTTCACGTTACTATAGACGAATCCCAAGGAGCTTTTGTGGAAGGTAGGCAAATTTTAGATCTAGCATTAATTGCGAATGAAGTAGTAGAGGAGTATAGAAGCAAAAAGAAGCAAGGGGTGGTGGTGAAGGTGGATTTTGAAAAGGCTTATGACCATGTTAGTTGGAAATTTTTACAATTTGTTCTTGAGAAGAAAGGCTTCAGGAGAAGATGGAGGATGTGATGCCCCGAATTCCGTTAAGAGGTTTTCACCTCCGGGACCGGGTTAATCACGGGTGCCGTACGCCGACGGCAAGACAACTAGATACAATTCGCGTGTAAAACTTAAAAATCCACAACTAAACAATAAGAATATTTTCCGCTTCACAAAATCTGTCCATAAAATAAAAGGTAACACTACAACTCGACAGCTAGCCTCCAGTGAGGTTCCAAATACAAGTATACGATTTCCACAATTTATATACAATTCTCATGTAATACGTACGATTGGACAATAGCACAATATATATATACTACTGACAAAACTCTACGAGCAATGATCCTTCTGCCGTGAAGGATCATCGATTAGGCAATGGTGCAGAGGCAGTCTAAGAGATGCGTCCTCCCTCTTCTTTTTCCTAGTAGAACCTGCAAACATAAACTATTCGGAAAATAGGTGGGATGAGTCAAACGGACTCGGTGGGAATCATATAGTAAATTTAGTATAAATAAGATTCAAAAATCCTTTATAGTAACTGAAGATAAACCATTCTCATATATGTACATATATATAATGGTTTGGGAAGAAACCTCTTTATCACCTTGTTCAAATACTTCAAAACTCGTGAATATTTCATATGCGATATCAAATAAAATCCTATGGCACAATTAACGTTTTCATCTCATAAAACTTGAGTCGTAAATCTTACAAATCTCACCACTATCCAAGCGTGCAATCGGGTCTGCATTTCGTGGCCTTTTAACCATGCTGCAGCAGGGCCTCTCGTTCTTTTCTGTACACGGTTTCGGGTCTTGCACACAGGAGACTATGTCCCAAATTCCGGCCCCAATCGTTAGAGACCAAACCCGGGACCTCCCATGGACTAGTGTTAACATATATGCCCAATAGTAAATCAATCGGCCTCATTTAAGTAGTAATTGTGCCGTATATATGTATAGTTTCATAAATCAATTATAACATCAACGTATAACAAACAAGAACGTTCTCATTCCCAACCTCCAGTCTAGTATAATAACTAACAAACATGGGTTTGTAGGGGAAAAACCACCACTTGAGCCCCAAAGAGTAAACACTTAGCTTAATAGTAAGATTTATTAACAAAAGAGTGGGTTCAAGTGGGTTTTTATGTAAACCAAAAGAATAACTATAATCTCTTGTTAAAACATGTATTTTAATATTTATGTAGGCTATTCAAATCATCAATTTCAACACCAAAGCGGTGCATCAACAAATACTTAAAAATCCCTTTTTGAAAAGTTATGTTTTTATGTAATCATTTAGTAAAATCATAATCCAACAACATTAAGTTATAAAATAGGTTTTAAGGTTAGATTCCCACCTCTATGAAGCTTGTTCCTCGAGTTCGAAAGCTTGAATTGAGCTAGAAGTCTCCCAATCGCCAAATCTCCAAATTTTGAGCCGTGAACCCAACAATGGAGGATGTGAGGGTGAAGGAGATGATGAATAATGACGTAGAAGATGGTTTTTGGTGTTGGTTCGATGGTTATTTTGAGTGGTGAAGAGATGTAGGTAAAGGGCTATTCAAATCCTCTAAAATCTGCTCTCCATCTCTCTCTAGATGGTTCCATTGTTGTAGCTCGAAATTGGGACAAGTGGGGGTGAAAATAACACTTTAAAGTGTTCAAAACAGGCCCAAATTTGCTGCCGGATCGGTCCACAAAAAGTCCATACCGGTCCGCACTTCAGAACTTTTGGGTCTGGAGCACTGTTTGTATTTTCGGCTATAACTTTTCACTCGGAACTTTGATTTGGGTGATCTTTATGTCTACGGAAAGCTAATTCAAAGCTCTACAACTTCCTAAGATGAAGCTTTACCAAATTCCCGATAGATTATTCCCAGAAATGCGTCGAAATCGGCATGTTGCTACAATGTTACTGAATGAACAACTATTAGCGATTGACCTACTGCACGCTCACTTTTGACCAAGTAGGAGCCCGAATTGGCTTTCGGCCAAAACACGAAAGTTGTAGATTGCATAAAAATCTAGACACCTACGCGGAAGGAAACTCAATCGGGCAAGGAACGAAGATGTTACGCTTTCTCAAAGTTGGAAATAGCGTAAATTGAAAACATGCGATTAGCATCTTGATTTCAATTCGAACCACCTGAATTACGAAAACATGATTCTCGTAAACTTAATAGAACTATGATGACACGCTAGAAGTATTGGACTAATTAAGAAGGGTCGAAAATCAAAAGTTCATGCTTTAATGGAGGTTAGGCCTTCACCGGGCTTAAGAAGAGGATTAACTTGGGAATGGAACACGGGGTATTACAGAGAAAGTGGATTGAAGGGTGTTTGAGTACAGAAAATTTTTAATCATTTTAAATGGGAAGCCAAGAGGTAGATTTGATGCATCTAGGGGTCTTCGTCAAGGTGACCCACCCCCTTTCGCCCTCCCTTTTTATTGTTGTGGCAAATGTTCTAAGTCGGTTAATGAAAAAAAGCAAGCAATGAAGGCCTAATAAAGGGTTTTGAGATCGATAGGAATAGAATCAGTATCTCTCATCTCCAATTTGCCGATGATAGTATTTTCTTTATTGAAAATAATGAGGCAAGCATAAACAATTTATGGGAGGTGTTGAATATTTTTTCTAAGGTGTCCAGCTTAAAAATGAATTTAAAGAAGAGCAGTATGGTGGGCTTAAATATAGGGGCTGGTGTTGTCTCTAGTTACGCCGAATCAATTGGGTGCATTTGTGGGGAGTGGCCGATGTTGTACTTAGGGCTTCCTCTCGGAGGTAACCCTAATTCTTTTGTCTTTTGAGAACCTGTCCTAGAGAAGATGTCTAAAAGAATTGAAGAATGGTTTAAAGGAGCGACGGTAGTGGAGACAATTTGGTTAAGTGGGACATAGCGGCAAAACCGAAAGTAAAAGGTGGGATTGGGGTCGGGAATATTGGGAAAAGGAACTCGGCACTATTGGGGAAATGTATGTGGTGTTTCTCGCTTGAAAGAGACTCACTTTTGTGTCGGGTAATTGCAAGCAAGTATGGCTTCCATAGCAATGGTTGGGACCCTTCATACAACATTAACAGCACTTTTAGGGCCCCATGGAGGGCCATTATGCAAGGCTGGTACAAATTCTTAAGTAATTCATGCTTAAGTGGGGGCAATGGCGAACAAGCTCGATTTTGGGAAGATGTATGGGTTGGTCAAGTCCCTCTAAAAGAACGCTTTGATGGATTGTTTAGAATTGCTAGAAATAAGGGGGGTATGTTTAGTGAATTTGTGGAATGGAGTGAGAATAGAACAACCATTTGGAATTTACAGTTCCATAGAAATTTAAACGACTGGGAAGTTGACATGTACATGGAGTTAATGGGTTTAATTACAGATCACAGTCCAGTTCGTGGTAGAGAGGATAAACGGGTATGGAAGGGGGAGAAGTCTGGTATTTTCTGTTGCAAATTGTTCTTTGAAATTTTATGCAATGAAAACGATGAATCAGATTTTCAGCAGTATAAGTTGATTTGGAGCAGCAGTGTATCGACAAAAATAAAATCTTTGCATGGCTCGCATCTTTAGGCAAACTGAGCACATTTGATGTTCGCCAAAGGCATAGGCCTTTTCGGTTGCTATCCCCATCAATATGTGCCATGTGCAAAAAAGACAGTGAATCAAATGATCACCTGCTGCTCCATTGCCCTTTTGCTGGTGATCTTTGGCAGAAGGTAAGAGCATTGTTTTGTATTATTGGGGCTACAAACAAAACATGGGCCGAGTGGGTGGTTAATTTCTGGTTTTTGGGGAAAAATTCTAAAAAAAGTAAAAGTATTTGGCGTTTTTTGGTGTTAGCATTGGCATGGCAGATTTGGTTGGAGAGAAATAAACGCATCTTTGAAGATAAAGAAAGCTCAGTCAGGGAAGTTTGGGATATTGTTATATGCAAAGTTAATTTGTGGGCGAGAGTGGCAAAATTATTTGATAAAACTGAGTCTTTTGTTTGAATTAGATTGTATCAGCTGGAGCGATGTTTTCCTGTTTTCTTAGTCTTGGATAACTCATCCAGGGCTGTATCAATTTCTTTGTACTCTTTATTTAAGTTTTAATGGAATTGATTGTTTCTTATTAAAAAAAAAAAATACCATTCTCTCACAAGGCCTGGAGGGGAGGCTATAATTCACCATTTCTACACAACCTTGGGAACAAAGGCTGCAATAGCATTATACATGAAATAACTCATATTTTCGCATAAATTTTTGCACCGACTTCCAAGTGCTGAAACCACAAGCGTGGGTTAATTACTTCCCAGGTAGAGCAGCACTAGATTTAACTGCCTCCAAGCTGGAATACTTCTTTTCAACCTGTACAGGTAAGTATTAATTTATGTATAAGCGAAGCTGGGAAGGTTTGTCAACACAAACCCCTCAACAAAGTCTCCACATCCAAGCGCAAATATTGGTGTATTGTGATTTTGACCGTTGGTTGTGTTCTATATACACAATAAAATGTAAAATCAACTGGGAATTGCACATAAAACTATACACAACACACTCATTACTACTCACTTTTTCTCTGTCTCATCTACCTATACGTCCACTCTATCCTGATGTGAGGATATGATTTTACACAATTAATTCATTCCTAACTCAATTAACTCGTCCTTGAAAATCATATTTCCTAAGCTATAATCGTGGAATATTGAATGTTCGTCACAGTAAAGTCCATTAGATGTCTGCTTAAGATTCTAAATATGCCTGTCCAAATTTCTATTTGAAGTTAACTCATCTACTATGTGTTCAAGTTACAATGCCACCTTAGCCCTGACCACCTTCATTTAAAATGATGAAGTTCATTGGTAGTTCACTGTGGGTATATTTATAATTATTTAAGGGTTAAATGTGAAACAATTTGGTCTGAGCATTGGATGGGAAACCCTTTTGTTGTTTGAGCTCAAGTTACAACCTGGGAAGGTAAAACTTCACCTAATCTGCTTGGGTAGGAAACACTTTCTCTTCTATGTTTGGGAAGGGAAACTGGAAGTTTTCCCTATCAGCTGGTAGGGCCCACTTGACATGTTAGTCATCTGATTAATTTTAATATACCACTAACATATGTTAGCCGATAAACATATCAAAGCTGAAGCCAAATAGGTTAAAATTAGCCTATAAGCATATCAATTGGGGATGGTCTAAACAAGAAAACAAAGTCAATTGAAGATTAAGGGTATACATACATCACGCATATACGACAATAAACATTAATTCTTTGTAATGAGAATTGTTTGAATGACGACTTTCGAACAGAAGCTCGTTTGGGAATTGCTTTTGCATAAGTTTTGTCTTAAAAGTCTAAAGCCTTGGTTGCTTTCAAGCCAAAAGGCTCAGGTCTTGGAAAAACGGAAGGTATATTTAATTAAGCTGGTACCCGGGCTCTCACAAGAAAGAAATGGATTACATTATTGTCTTTTAGGGAAGTACCAAAAAAAAAAAAAATCTGCTTTGAAATTCATGCTTGTATTTGTTGAAGAAATGTTCTTGTGTTTGTTCTATACTTATAAAATTATCTTGCTATGCAATTTTTGTTGAAATTTTAGTTCGTTGTTATTTGTTGGCATGATTTTATAGATGTTATCTGGCATGAGTTTTATGGGTTTTTTTGTGGTGATTGAAAGGACATTATTTAATATGACTTATTTGGATTGGTTATTTATTTACTTGATTTACTTATTTTATTTAGATTACATTAGTTTTAGTTATAAAATTAAATGTTTACTCAAATTGCAACATTGGAACATTGCTTACACTACACAAGTTCGGAATCAAAATCCAATGCAAGACACTATCGTGATTTAAAACACTAGTTTAGATGCATAAAATGACGTTTACTCGACCCTTGATCTCAAATGCATGTCTCAATGCACATTGACATGTAATTAGTTGTGTCAGTCAATATTGGGGCATCAGATTTTCTCTCTTTTAGCTTCTGTTTGATTGATAATAGGTTGTTTGTCATTCTTGCTCTACTATTTTATTATATCAAATTGGGGTTTTTTTTTATTAAGTTTCTTGAGATTTAACAGTGAAGTTTTGAAGACTTCAATCAAGTAGTTCAGTTGACACATTCAAGTAGTAAGAGTTCTGTTCAAGATGATGTTTGTGGTAATGAAGATTGGAAGGAATTGGGTTTGAATACATTGTGAAGATTCAAGTCTTGAAGAATTTCAAGTCAATATTAATACTGACACTTGCAAGGTCAGCTGTCATGCGCTTGCTTTATGTGCTTTATGTGCTTATTGCGGCCTTCCATATTACTGGGGAATTAGTAAGGGGCTGTTTGGTACTTTCCTAGAAGCACTAGGGTTGTGTCAGCACGCACTGCACTGTCTTATTCTGGAGAAAACCAACTCTGATGTTGGTTTTAGATTTCCTAGGGGCTTTTTGGTAATTCCATAGTGCTTTGCTCTTTGTTTTTCCTCTTCATTTTGTTTCTATTATCTTTTGCAGAGAGCCGAGGGGATTTGGTTTCGTCCAGTTTGTAGATCCTGCTGATGCTGCTGAAGCTAAATATCAGATGGACGGTCAGATTCTTCTAGGGCGGCAGCTGACGGTTGTGTTTGCTGAAGAGAACAGGAAGAAGCCAACTGATATGAGAGCAAGGGAACGAAGGTGAATTTTATTCCTTTTGCACTTGCATGGAATAAAAAAAAAAAGAAATAAAAAAAGTTGTCAAACCTTGCTTCACTGGATGTGGAGCTCTTAATGGGATTGGCAAAACGAAATGGTAGTTGCATCCATACATGTTAATGGTTTAATAATTTACGAATTGGATATCCATAAATTGTGAATTAAAAGAATATGTTTTTCACTGTAATAGAGACAAACTTACTGACCACCTTCTTTAGCATGATGGTTTTATGTTTTTCTAAGCTTAGCTGAATTGAATAATTGGTGCACTGGTGGTAGTGTAAAATTCGTGTAAAACACTATTTTCAATTTTTCACATTTTGGAATATGGGATGAATGACTGGTTGAGAAGTTGTACTACTTTTTTGGTTTTCCATGGAATTCAATTCTTTGCGTGGTGGGTAAGAAAAAATTTCCATGAAAAGTAAGGAAAGACGGAGAACAACTGACCAAATCAATCATCTCTTTTCCAGCTTCTCATAAAAATGTAATTTATTTTTCCAATCAAACGGACAAATTACCAAAACTTTTCGTTCCAAATATATGTTTTTATGGTAAAATAATTTTTTGGAACTACTTGTTCACATTTTCAAACAGGATCAACAAGGAATACTAAAATTATTTTGGTATTTTATAAGCATATTCTAACCAGAAATCGAAAGGAGTTAATTGAAGCATAAATAATAGACAGGCCATTGTAGAATCAATGGATATTGCCCCAAGAGTTCCCTATTTAGTAGGGTTGCAGAATCTATTTCCATTCCTATTGCTGTATCATTTATTTTTTTTCATATTCTTGGAAGGGGCCGGTTTTCTGATCGAAGGCGTACACCCCCTCGTTATGCTCGCTCGCCTCGATACTCTCGATCTCCACCTCCTCGCTACTCTCGATCCCGTGACTACTCCCCCCCTCCTAAGAGAAGGCAATACTCAAGGTACGTTTAATCCAATCCTTGCAGTTCGTGTTTTTCTTCATTAGTGTTAGGTAGGCGCAACTTACATTTTGGAGAAGTTTTAAACCTACTAATAACTAATTGCTTTACTGCTTGTTTGGTTCAAGTTTTTTGTGCTCTGTAAGAATTCAAGTTTAAACCTGCTACCCATGACCATATTACAACTCCTCTGCACCACCTCCACTGCCTATTGCAGTGGTGGAATTTTTGCCGATTAATCGTGATGTCACTGTTGTGAGCACAAACTGGAATACGTGGGTCGTCATTTTCAGCAAATCGATGTGTTTTTCCAGTTTTAAACAGCATGTCAAATTGATAGTTCCACTTTGATACCGATACTTTCCAGGGAAATTCTAAATTCAACCTAATCAATAATAAAGAATACAACTTATTTTCTTTGTAAAATTCGGTTAAGTGATTCTCCCAAAAAGGAAATTGGATTATTAATTTGAGACATTCCGAGAAGGAAAGTGAGACTATATTTTGGAGTATTTTATTTTTCCACAAACTAAGACATTTTCCCTTGTGTTTTTGGTACGCAGGTCTGTTTCACCTCAAGAGAAGAGGTCTCTGTCACGCCACAGCCGCGAGAGGTCGTACTCGCGTTCCCCAGTACGGGACCGTTCACCACCACCCTATAAGGGCAGGTCAAGGAGCAGGAGCCGCAGTCAAAGCCCTGTAGGAGTGGAGAGGTCTCCTCCACCTTATAATGGGTCAAGAAGCCGCAGCAGGAGCCCCCCTGTTAGGGTTGAGGACCACCATTCTCCGATCAGAGATCTGAGCAGGAGCCCGAGTAGGAGCCGGAGTCCACCAGAATACTCTAGGGGACCAGGCAGGGATGACGGCTCTCCTAGTCAGTAGTGATGGAAAAGAAGAGGGACCTATTATAAGATAATACCATTACGCTTCGCGATCTTTTAAGATTTCGTTAGTGTTTGATTCAGGTCTTGTAGTATGGATTGGACAAATTGTCAACTTTGGATGTTTGTTGTTTTAAACTTGTAGGATGCTGTTTTATTTTATTGCACCCTGTCTGTACTAGTCTCAAATTCGGGTACTGAGAAATACTTCTCCATGGGATTTTATAACTAAAACATGCATAATTTGGTAAATAGGTTATGTTAATTGCACGTGTGTTGTGCCTTGTTTAGGGGTGTCATGATTTGGTTTAGTACAACTGAACCAACAGTTCAGTTTTACGCTGGTTTTAGCTGGCGTTGATTCAGTGTTGATATTTGGGCTTTTTGCCACCCCCAGCGACTATTATTTTTGTAGGAAAATGCTTCTGTTACTTATAAATCTTACCCTCTGTTCTTACCGGATGCATTAAATAGGTTGTACACTTGTATCTTGTGAAAGTACAACTCATGTAATGCACCCGGTGAGGATATGTGGTAATATTTGTAAGTAAGTGAACCATTGCCCATTTTTGAATAGGTTAACAGTAGGGTTTCTTTTGCTTTTACTATCCTTTTCTTTCAACGCTTGTATTTTCTTCTAAAAAGAGCAAAGTTCATATACACTGAATTAATAAACATAGGACGTGTATCAAGTTGGTTTGGTTTTTGTCTGTTGTATATACTCTAAAATCGACAATTGAAAAACCTATTGGTTCTGCAATTTTGGAGCCAAATCAAACCGAAAAATAAACCATAAAAAATAAATCTAATTTGTTTGATGGTTTTCGGGGTTTTCTGGACGATCCTAGCTTCGTTCATTTTTGTTTCCTTGGTTTTGGCAAGAAATAGTTAGATTTACTTATGGTCATGTATAATGCGCCATGTCCACAAGACTATGCTTCGTAGATTATTCTAATGAACATTTGTGAAATTGAAGGCGAAAGAAGGAAAAGTGGAGTCCGACGGGTAGGGATCACCCTTCGAAAATAGTAATTGGAATTAAATCCTGCACAACTTTATTCTGAGAAGGTAGATTTTGTGGTTATAGAAAATGGCGCTTTTAGAATCTAGTTCATGAAATATAAATTTTAAAAGATGCTCAGAAATCTTACTAGGTATATCCTGTGAAATCAAGCATGACATTCTCAATAATGGAAAGTGATTCACATTTCATCATAATGAATGGTGGAATGCTATACAGAGGATGTAGACGGACATAGAATAAGAAGACAAACAAAAATAGCCAAGAAGGTTAGGCTATTTCACTCTTCTTGGGATTCACCCTCCAAATAGTTACCGATACCACCATTTTCGATTTCAATTTGTGGTAAAAATTGTATCAAAGAGTGAAAAAAAAAAAATTGTGGTTAAACATGTATGTTACTTTTAAGTATTTACTCTTATGTATAGGCATTTCCTTAAGTATTTATTCTTATAGTCAGCTGTAACCTTAGCCTTTTCCTAGATTTTATTGTGTGGAGACAAGAAATAGTGTCCTATGACGTTTAAGGAGATTTTTCAATTCCTCTGGAAGATAGCGTTGGGTGTAAAAATCTGGAGCAAATGATTAACCACATAATAATGATGATTATCTTAATGATACGAGTTTTGTGATGAGTTGGAAATATGTATGACACGTCAACTATGTAATGACCGGCTCAAACAATTAACACAATAAGCAAGAGGGGGTTTGACCCCTTTGGATGAGGCCTACTCCTCCTTTGTGAAAGCGCTATGAGCTCTGATGATTTTTATTTATAAGGTAAGCGTTTGACGTACTGGATAAGGAGGTGCGATAGGATAAGATAAAAGTCAGAATTAGTCGGATAAGAATTATATAAGATATGATAAGAAATGAATCAATTGTATAAGGATTAAGCGGGACATGACAAGGACTAATCGAATAAAGATCTAATAAATTTCGCATTTGATAGAGTTCGAGATTATAAGTCCAGATATTATATAACACAACTCGCTTTTTAAAAAGAAATAAAAAAAAATACATGCAAATTTTAATTGTTGTTCACAAAAATAATTTTTTTTTGCTAATACGATTCTCCTATTTATAAATAAGTTTCGGAAAAAACTCTTCCGAGAGAGAAGTTTTATATTACATACAATATATATTTACAAACTAGGCATTAAATATAGTTTCAAATTCTAATGTAAATTTTATTTGTTAAAAAAAATTGAAGTTTCTTATAAATGCCTTCATTTAATAAAAGAAAAAGAAAAATACCATATTATTCAAGAAATGAATTTTATTAGTTGAGCAACTGTGATTTTTGGTGGTCGGAAATTTTCATTAACGATTTTTTTTTATCTAAAGGGCATAAAGAAGAAGATTGAAATAAATAAATTAAAATTTTATT
Organism: Lonicera japonica; assembly: GCA_021464415.1. Lineage (NCBI taxonomy): Eukaryota > Viridiplantae > Streptophyta > Magnoliopsida > Dipsacales > Caprifoliaceae > Lonicera > Lonicera japonica. The sequence continues at coordinate 45,598,555 of CM038463.1, forward strand.
TTTATATTTGTTTTGTTATCTGACAATCACAGGATAAAATGTTACGACCTATAGTGGGTGGTATAGTATTATGTAGTTCTAATAGAATAAAAGGATAATTTATCCAGAGTACAATTTTGTCCCTTATTGTACCAAACGCGGGATAGGATAAAGATATATTATCCATCTTTGTAACAAACACATGATGTGATCTATCTATCCCATCATTTTTGACAATAAACATCGAATATGATTAATTAATTCAACCATGTCTCTAATCTTGCACAACAAACACACCCTAATAATATATAGTAGAGCTCTGGTTATGAAGGGATGCACACCTTTTAGCTTTCTAACTATTACAACAAGATGTTGGGGGTCTTTCTCCTCACTAATGACGCAGTTTCACCTAGACCTGTAAGGTCTAGTGTATTATCAAACCTATTTAACACAAGTCGAAAGTATCTAAGTTCAGGAAATATCTTTTGTTTTTGCTTGAGTTTGACTATTCAATGCTCAAAACTTCGGTGGTTGTAATGGAGTAAATGTTTTTTATATATAGTAAGAGAGCAAGTAGGTCTTTAAAGTTAGAGTGGTTAGCTCTGAGCTCCTTCACTATTATTATAATGGTTGATGAAACATACCCATCTCTGATCTTACTTTTCCCCTTAATCCAGAGCATTAAATATAGTTAGCTGGCATTTAATGCTATAATAGTGGTATGTGGAGCCACTTCTGTCCCGCTTGTCAGTCGCCCATGCTTCCTTCACATACTCTGACACATTTGTATTTCAAGCTGATTTAGCTCATCAGCATAAGTCTATAAGACCCGTTCTTGAGGGGCTTTTTTGTCATAATAAGTAGAATCCACTTAAGCATTTAAAAGAGGTTTTTGCTTAAACAAGATATATTTATCACACCTAATTGATGCCTATTGCCATGCCATAATGCACACCTACATAACAGTCCACATCTTTTTCTTGTTTATCTAAACGGAATGAATTGATATCTCACCCAATCAGATAATTACCGTGGTAACAAAGACAAAGCATTTTGCAGCTCTTTTTCTTTAAAAAATAAAATAAAATTTGTATTCAAAAAACTTGTGAGGTCCTGAGCTACATAAAGAGCCTATTATGTTGGGCTAGCCTTGGGTCTGATATGTTGATGTGATGTCGATACAAGGCGACGCATTTATGTTTTATATCAATTTTGTAAAAAATTATATATCGAGACAATCATAAAGTATATTTTTTAATAACACAAAATTGTATATTTTATATTTTTTTTCTGAAAAAAAGGTGCAATCGTAGCTCTTTAGCTATAAAAACGAATATCTCCCCCAACCCACCCTAGAAAACTTGGACTTAGAATCTCTTTCGGTTCAAGTAAGTATCTTTCTTAACTAGGCAGCCCAATTGTTCGTAAGACCATTAAACATTTATTTGATAGCCTTTATATCTAATTATGCTGTTAAAGACGTAAATTTAGAGCGGGATGAGTAAGCTAACCATAATTGATAAGACACTCACTCGAATTTACGAAAGATTTTGAGTTTGAATCTCATCTGGAATTGAGAGATTTTCCTTATTATTATAATAAAAGAAAGAGACTTAGACCTTCCCTTAGTTTAATTTAATTTATAAAAGAAGAGACTCAAAAAAAGAGACATAGACCTTTTAGGGTTTAATTTAATTTATTTTTTTAGAGTATTCATAATTTTAGGCTAGATTAGATATCTAATTAATGCAAATAATATTTTGTTAGTATATAATTAATGTTAATTAAACCCGCAAATAAATTATTTTGTTAGTATATAATTAATTTTGTCTTTTTGTAGGAGAAGAAAATTATAATAAAAAGCTTAAAAATTTTGTCTTTTGGAAGAAGTTAGGAAAGAAGAAATTATAATAAAAAGCAAAAAGAAGATAAAGAAGAAAGAATATTCCAATTCAATATTCTCTCCTAATTTGAATATAATTCCTTATTCTCTCTCTTAATTAGAATCCTAATTGATCTCAAAGTTTTATTTTCTCTACAATTCTAGTTTCCTAAACCTTATAAACTTCTATTTCTTATTCCTATATAAGACCCATTCTCTAACCATAGAATTAGATATTATAAGAGTTCTAGATAGAGAAAATCCTCTATACAGTTGCCTCGGTCAAAGTATTGAAGGAGAAGAAGTGGACAGCGAAGCGTGCGGTACACGCTATCGAGCATCATAAAACATGGACGCTTTCTAGCTTTCTAATTTTTTAAAGTTTGTATTTAATACTTTAGTTTTAATTTTAATGATGAATTATTATTTTATTTTAATGTGTTCTAATTTTTTAAAGTTGTATTTAATACTTTAGTTTTAATTTTAATGGAATTATTATTTTATTTTAATCCCAAAGGAGAGGGATGTTCTTTATTTAATGCTTGGCATGGATGTAATGGGCTTAATTTTTCTAATTAATTTTAATTATTCGTCCCGAATTAAAATAGATTTTGAAATTACCATTGCTATAACATGTGTTTCTTTCTAGTACTTTAATTGGTTTTAAAATAAAGGAAGGATCTCTTGTGATCACCAATTTGGGGATACAGGCGACGCCTATTTTTGTTTACATTAGTTTTAAAGAAAGAATGATGGTAATTTTGAATTTGTTTATATAGTAGGGATGGATGTTTAAAAATATTATTAGATACTTTTTTTGTTTATATCCATGGTGGTGGATTCTTTTTCCTTGGGATTTTCTATTATTGATTACTTGCTTCTTAATTTAATTTAATTAATTTAGTTTAATTTTTAGTTTCTTAGTTTAGATAATTTCAAAATCAAAGTTTAAAAATTGTTTTAATTTAGTTCCTAAAATATTGGATTTCGACAAACTCTCCTAGGTATTAGCTTGGATTTGGATTGACTCCTACTTATACGCTATACTAGTTTAATTATTTTTTATAAAGTAGGATTTTTATTGTATTTAAGCGCGGAATTAAACAATGACAATTTATTTATAAAATTTCACCTTAAATCAATAGAATATAAAGATAAATATGATATATTTATCTTACGAGTACACGTAGTAGTTAACAACAATATAATAAAATACTGTTTGAAAGTACATATGTAAACTAGGAGTAGCCCGTGCCAAAGGCATTGTGGTGCAACCGGATGGCAGGTCCAGTATTTCGGTAGTCCAGGAGAGAGAGAGCTTGTTAAAAGTAAGAGTGTTAAGTGAGAATGGTTTTTTTAAGTAAAGTAAGAGAGAGAAGCAGGAAGTATTTTACATCTCCTTTCATCTTAGCCTTCCATTTATTTTTTAATCAATTAATAGCTACACATTTTTGTATAAAATATAGATAATATACAAGGGACGGATTGATGTTAGGAGAATGCAAGACAAATTCGCATTTCAAGGACAAATGCCAAACTAGTTTGCGGCTTTATTTCTCTTTATTTGGATTGGTCCTCTTTCTCTTTCAAAGCTTCCTCATTTGATATAAATTAAAAGATTAGTGCACAACAAAACACAAGTTCCCTTGGTCAAAAGATGGTAAAAAAAATAAAAAAAATTTGAATGTGAGCTTCCTTATTAGCGTGTCCAAGAAAAAAAAAATAAATAAATTAGTGGCACGCTATATTTTTTAGCGTATATTTGTTTATTGGTATTTGAGTTCTTAGGTAAGTAAGATAAGTATTTTTACTTATCATACAATGAAATTTGTCACTGTAGATGCTATTAGGATCTGATCCCTGAAATGGAACCCACTAAATAATGCGCCTTTCTCACTTTTTTTTTTCTCTAAAAATTATGATCATGGGTGAATGTTGTCTCACAATATCTATTTTTCATCCGGTGTAACCTCACTGGATTAAAGTTTATATTTATATATGTAGGTGTCTTAAGTCACTTAGCCAGAATCTTACCCACCATGAATTTAAATAATTGTTCAGTTTTGGAAATACTTTTATTATCGCGGTTCAAAAATCAAGGGTCCAACAGCTAAATGCATCAACTAGCCCCTTGAAATAATACGTGGTGCAACAACTAAATTAAATTCACAAAAACGTTGCTGATTGTCCATCACGTGTCCCAACAACCCCCAGAATATTTACTCTCTAGGTTGGGGTTATCTTAGGGTTTCTCTTGGGGCATTATTGAAAATTTAGAACCGCAAAATACGAACATAACAATGTTACCAACAATTGACAATTGGAAATATCGAGTTGAGTAATGGATTATGCCATTTTCTTTAAGACGTTTTGCGGCTCTGCTCGGTGTTTGTGTTAGCAGTTCTAATAAGCCACATCATCCCCAAGATACAACAAGCTCAAATTCCCTTTGTCTCGATTCTCTTTGCTGGTGGAAAATCGGAAAACTAACTCCTTATATAACTTACTCTAGAATTGGTAAACTATTCTTACCGGAGGCAAAAAGTTTTTAAAGATTTTTTTTAGAGAGGTAGAAGAATAATGGAGATTTTTTCTGATTTTTTTTGAGGAAGAAGGCGTAAATTTTTTAAAGAAGAAGAAAATCTTTCCGTTGCGATGAGGAAGAAAAAGATGAGATAGTGGGAGCTATCCAAAACCAACGGCCTTTCAAATGGTTTTTTTACACAAAAAGATAATATTTTACACAAAGCAAACCCAAGCCCATAGCCTGAGCTCGCCCAGGTCGGTTCAGTTGGCTCTCGCGGTGAACCACACCATTCAAGTTCTCACCCATTAATACAAAAGTCTTAATGCCCAAAGGGCTCGATCCCTTAGCCAAATTTTTCCTTATAAAAAACCAATGAAATGTTTTACATTTTTCCTATGCGGGAATTAGGAATATACATAGAATGCTTGCTTTGGTTTTCTTCTTTATTTTCAAAATACACAACAGCTCAAATATGCTTTGTGTCCCTATTTTCTTTGCCTCCATGGCTACTAACTTTTTCACAGTCCCATCTCTTTTCAGGGTTCCTCCATTGCCACCGGAATACTGTCAAGACTGTCGTTCGAGTAGTCATCGAAGTCGTTAGAGCCTCCAGAGCCACTGTTGATGTGCCGTTTTCTTCAACGATTTTATCGTGGTGTCACTTTTTGGCCTTTAACCATTAGATTTGCAAACTCTAACTCTAGATCTGAGAAATCTAAATCTAGATCTATTGATTTCTTGTCTAGATCTCTTGTGGAGGTTTAATTCGTTGGATTCTCCCACTTTTAAAGAGGCTTTTGTCTTTAGTTGTTCACAAACTCTCAAGGATTCAACGTTCATCAATTTTCCTTATGTTAGCAAGATGCACAAATGATGGATCTCTCCTTTAACGATGTCTCTCCATGGCTCGACTAACTCTTTTTATGTCTCGTCCCTTTTGTTATGGTGTTTGTGGTATGCATTTGGCATATATTTTAGGCCATCTTTCGTGGTTTATGTTTTCTTGGCCTATTTTTAGGTTTTATTCTTTGTTTTAGGCATATTTAGGTTTTATTGTTCTTTTGCTTTGAGTATGCTGGTTGTAATCTCTTTGTTTTGATGGAATGAATTGGTTCTATGTTTTGTCAACCCCCCCCCCCCCCTTCAAAAAAAAACCCCGCCAATGTACCTTAAATTAATTGAAGATTTAGTTTCCACCCTAAACAATGTTTTGACACAGTTTGCTCCCTATACATTCAATTTGTTGCAATCAACTTCAATGGGTCGTTTATGGCTAAATTTCTTACTGGATCCACCAAAAGCATCTTAGTTGTGTGTTTGCCAAGAGTAATTTCTACGTAACACAAACCAAAACTGATTATATAAGGTGCAAATTGCTTTCCACCCTAAAGTTTTTGTTCTACTTTCCTAAGGAGGTCTTGAAATTCATAAATTTGATCATTCACAGGCTTATTTTCAACCATCACAAAGCTATTAAAATTTGTGACTGTGAATCTTTCAATACTAGCATCTACTATCCCATATTCATCTTCGAGTGCATCCCACAACTCTTTTGCACTCTTTGTGTTTTGGTAAACATCATATAAACGATCCAACAAAGCACTAAGTATTCTATTGTGACAAAGATATTCAATTTCGTTAGAAGTCATCCAAGATGCCGACGACCCTTGATTGGATTGTGGTTCCTCTATTGCAGATAAGAGGTGTAAGACACTTAACCAATATTTTAGCTATCTTTGCCATCTTCGAAAATTTTGTCTGTCAAATTTTTCGGGTTTAACACTATTAGCTTCTTCGGTGATTGCCATATATATATATATATTAATAATAAGATTTAGGGGCGAAGAAGTAATTCACTGTAAACAAATAACAACAAAATATTGTGTCACTTTTACTATCTTTTAAATCCACAAGGTAATTGGATATGAAATAAAAACAATGTTTAATGTATATATATTTTTTCCTATGCCCTTTAGCAGACTTTTTTTTTTCCTTTGAGTAGACTGCTTTTTTTTTCCGGTAAAATAGTCATCTTTTTTTTATTAACAAAATTGTCTACTGTTTTAAATAGAAAACATTTTCTTTAAAAAAAATACAGAAACAATTTTTTTTTCAAATAAAACAGAAACTGTTTTTTTTTCAATAAAACAGAAAATTGTTTTTGTTTTCAAATAAAACTAAAAGTCCACCCACTTCATTCACTCTTTTAAATAAAACAGAAACTGTTTTTTTTTTATACTATTACTCTCAAAGAAACTGTTTTAATTATCCAGAAAATTATTTTTTATTTTTCTTAAATCGATAAACAAAATATAAGAATGATTATCGCACCCTTGATTTTTTTCTACCGAAAACATTTAAAACATAATTTGTTTTAGACATAAATTGAAACCATTGAATAGACTTTCAATAATTTTTTTCAAAAACTCAATTTCCGCAAATTGGATTTTTAGACCCGAAGAGAACCGTTTGTCTATAAAGGCTTTAGATTGTAACAAGTAAAAGAGAATTAGTGCAAACTTTAAACTATCTGTAGGAAATTAATTTTAGGCATAATATTATTTATTATATAATTTTTTTTATTGTAATTAGTAAGAAAAATTAAAATAAGTAAAGGAAATAATTGGCTAGCATGTGAAGGAGATGTGCATTAAGACGCTGTCTTAAAAGCTGTTAGACTCCCTTGTCTATGGTACTGGCGGTTATAGAGACTTTAGTCTTATTATTAGCACGTCAACAAGAAATTTACGAATTTAATCTAGTTGCACAAATACACAGATATAAAAAAAGTTCATAACATATATAAAGATGTAGAGAGTGTTAGGAGATGTGTGTGCGTCTCAAAATATGTAGAGAAGCCTTCTATTTATACGCTTAAGTAAATAGTGTAACTTATGAAAATTATTATACCCATGTTAATGCACTCTATGAATGAGAATGGTGATAATTTAAATCACAAAATAAAAATCAATAATTCTCATGGGGTTACAAAATTTAAATTTGAATTTATTTGAAAGTTTTAAAACTTTTAATATTATTTCAACAAATAATCCGTACTTAGTCTAGATTTATTATTATATATACATACACACCATTTCTTACACAATGTTATAGAGGGAGAAAAATTAAAATTTAGTGAGAGAATACGGGGATGATGGGAATAGATGCGGTACTCTGTTGAATTTTGAAATTTTTATTACATATGGGATAATTTTGAAAAAAATAATAATTTTAGGGATCTAAGTGAGTATATTATATACTTTAGGGCGTGAATGTGAACAAACTTAAACTTTAGGGGAAAAGTAAAACTTGAATTAACCCATCTCCACTGGTTAACCCACGGTCCAAATTATTTTTTTCAAGGACCTCTCTTACTTTTTAGTCCCTTCGACTTCCCTCCATAACCCCATTGGAGCAAAATCTCACCTCCTCTTCTCCGCAACAAGGTTCGTGCTTCTCCACCTCCCTCCATAGCTGCAAGGTTCGTGCTTCTTCTTTGGCGCATCCTCTTCTCCACAACCACCTCCTCTTCTCCGCAACAAGGTAATATTATAGCCCTAATTTTTATTTTTATTTTGATTTATACTTGTTCATTTGTTCGTTTAATTTAGTTGTGATGGATATGATTTATCATTTCTCTTTTGTTTGATTTAGACCTAAATCCCTAATTTAGATTTGCCCTAAAATTTAAATAGGAAGAGAGTTAATGAATCATATTTAGTTATACTTGTTAATGTTGTTTGGGTATGATTTATGTAGCCATAGCGATTTAGACCTAAACCCCTAATTTTAATTAGCCCTCAAGTCTAAACAGGGAGAGAGTTGATGAATTGCTAATTTATTGTTTGGTTATACTTGTTAGTTGTTTGGTTATGATTTTTTTTTTGCCTGGGCTTTGGCCGTATATTGGAGCAAAAAAGACAAGAAACTTGTGTTTGTGTGATGTGTAGAAATGCACATCTAATTAAATCATTCTCCTTATATACCAACAGAATTTTTTTTTATCTGAAACAAACGCTTTTATTGATATAAAATAACAATACAAGCGATCAAAAAAGAGCCATCTGGTGGACCAGAAGTTCACCACAACAGCTACCCAGAATCATCACACAATCACACCATAACAATAGATTCTACAAAAAATTAAAATCCCGGCAGACTCTAGAAAAATGGATCTTACAACTGCACCCCAATTTCTAGATATTTCAGATACAGTTAATAAGCCAAAAACTATGGATGAGAATGCCCAAAGAGAAGCCATTGACTTGATTTTGCTCCACACCTCCACTGATCTGTCTTCAAAAATCCTAGCATTGCGTTACTGCCACACATTCCAGGCTATTGCCATACAGCAACACATCCACAGCATCTTTGCCTTCTTATTATTACCCTCGAAGCACCATTCAATGGCCAAAAATTCATGCCATGACTTTGGCAGGGTTGCTATCAAATCAAACTCCATTCGAATCTCATTCCAAATAACTTGTGCAAAATGACAATGAACTAACATGTGGTCAATGGATTCCATGTCCCTTTTACAAAGAACACACCAAGATGGAGAGACGGAAAGAGAAGGCTGTCTAATTTGGAGCAAATCATACGTATTAATCTTCTTCCAAGACGCTAACCTAGCAAATACCTTTACTTTTGGTGGTATACCAACCTTCCAAATTGTTTTGTAAGGCACAAAGAGGGCATCTTCCAGCAAATTGATCAATAACTCAGAGTAGAATTTACAAGAAAAGAAACCTGATTTTTCCCCTACCCAAACTCTCTTGTCCCTTTCCAACCTAGAGAGTTTGATATTACCCACCATGATCATCAATGCCAAGAATTCCTCAATTTCCCTATCATTAAGATTTCTACAAAAGGTTATCCCATGAATAAGAAGTTTCGGAATCCCAATGAACAATCGAAGCAATCAAGGAATTAGTATTGAGAGAAACCCTTTGAAATAGAAATTATTTATTTTATTGTTTTTGGGTATCTTTGATTTGAGTGGTAAAAATTGAGTATTACCATACATTTTAGCATGCTTTATATGTTTTATGCGATTGTAGAGTTGCTTATCCATTTATTTTAATGCTTGTATATGTATATATGTTTATAGTCATTAAATATATATATTTTTTTCTCTTTTTCAGTATCAATTTGAGCCCCCAATTATACTTCTAGTAATTCACAAGCTTGGTGCGTATGAATAGCACAATCTGCTCAGTATTTGATTTATGCCTGGATCGTAGAAGATAAATTTAAGCTTTTGGTTTGTCGCTTACTCGTAATACTTGTTTGGATTGACAAGAAACTTTTTGTAGCTACGCTCGGGCGTCCTTTAAACACTTCACTTTTTGTGGATGATTGTCCTTTGGGCTTGTCCAAAATTTTGCTCTTTTTTTTGTTGGTGGATCAGCCTGTCTTTTGGTTTATATACTTCATTCCAATTATTGCGTGTATTGATTTCAAATGAATGCGGATATTTTTTTATTCCTGTTTTTCTCCTTTTAATCGGATTAGTGTTGAGGTAATTTGATTCTCTAAAGATGCAATTTTTGTATTTTTTATTTCTTTATTTTTTTCATTTTATCAAGTGTACCCTTTACCCTTCTCTTAGACATATTGAACCTCTATGAAAGTAATTGCTTAAAGTAGTTAATCAAATGTATAAACTAAAAAAATCCATCTTTTACATTGTCTAGGCTTAATTTTACAACAGGAGAAATGCAAACACTGAATTCACGGGGAGACGAAATGTACCTTTAAGTTATTTTAAGACACACAACTTGGATGGTAATTCAAGCTTTTCTTCAGTTTGAATCAATTCTCTCTTGTAATTTGTCTCATGACAACTATACCTATCTTTGCTAGGTGCAGCATGACCAGCTATGTGGAAAAGCATCCTTAAACAACACGTGCTGTTTATGGTGAGACACTACTCCAGGGATTCTCCTTTGTCATCTTTTTACGCTGAATCCGTCATCAGAGTGTCTAAGAATATAGCCCATTTGGGCCTTCCGAAAAAAGGCCCAAAGCCTCGACAGCTCCTATCCTTGCCCCCATTCCCTGCTCATCCTCTGCCTGGAAAGAATTTGATTTTAAATTCTCACGTCACTGCCATTAGCTGGATAAAGTACTACTTTGATGAGGTACCAGGCTCTGTGGTTCAGTCCCACTTCAATAAGGGCCATGTGAGTATATTTGCATTTGTTTTCTCCTTACAATTCCTTCACACACCAGCATCGAAGCAGTATTTTAATCTACTTTTTGTTTATACAAATAATAGAGAACTAGTGTATAGAATTATGCAACTCAAATAAAAAGCGGGGAACTTGGTAACTATATATTTCATTTTAGAATCTTTATATTGTTGGATGTTGTGCCTTAATTCTAACTCTAGCACTACTGTTAAGTTTGAATGTTCTCTGCTCCTACTTGAATAATTAAGAGCATCAGAAATACAGAAACTTGTATTTCCTCTTAATTTATGAGGGCTATTTAATTTTGTCCACCATTAATAATATATAATTACATTTTGGCTATCACAATAATTTTTAATCAGAGTTTAGGAATCAAAATGGACGGACTGTTACGTTCCGATCATCTTGTGGCCCAAAAAGTTACATCTAAATAAAATTGCCCCCAGACACAGTTAACACTTCACTCGATCACACTGAATCGCCCAAATCCAAGAAATCGAAGGCCCAAACAGTAATCACTGAACACGATTTCGAGTTGTTTACAAGTTTGAAACCCTAATAGCAGAACTGTGAACCCTAATTGTTGTACAATCAAAATGTCAGAAAAGAACACTAATCTTTCCATTGTGGTTGAGTAGCAGTAATCCTAATAGCTTCTCCTTCTCCTTTTTTCTTTCTTCCCTTCTCCTTCTCCTTCTCCTCCTTTCTTGCCTCTCCTTCCTACATCTACATCCTAATCTTTTTGATTTTTTTTCTCAGTTATTAGTCTATGATGTAATTATGTTATTACTTATTAGTTACTACTAGCTTTTGTTCTGTGAGATAGCAAATAATATTGCTTGATTGATTGATTTCTTTTTCTGGGTTTCTTCTCCTCTTCTTTTTGTTCAATTCTGAAGAAAATACAGATTCCCCCCCCCCCCTATTTTATTACTAGCTGTTCTTCTCCTTATACTCTTTCTGCTTTTTTTTTCCCCCTCAGTTATAATTTAGTAATTTACTGATCATCGCTAAACATTAGGCATAAGTTTGGCAGGCTATAGCGTATATAATTTGGCTTTTCAACAGTTTCATCATCACTTAATTCTTTGCTCTAGATCATATGACATAAGAGTGGGTGTAAATTATGATTAAAATATATATTTCAAGTTTTTGTATGAGGTGTGCCCTTGCTCGAAAAGGCGCGCTTTGCACCTTGGCGCCTGGGTGCGCCTTTAGCTTTCGACAACTATAGTTACGCGCCAATACCTTGAAAACCCAAATTCACTATCAAATCACCACTGCTAAAACACAGTACAAGTACAGATCCAATTACAATAATTTTTAAAGGGAAAAACCATGGGAGATGTACAAAAAGTAATCCACTATATATATATATATTTGTGTGTAAGTAGATTATAAAGAGACAAGGTTTGGGGGTTGGAATGTTTTGGGGGAGAATTGAGAGTGGGATTTTCTCACCTGAAATTGGGTCAACTAGGGGAAAGTATTGTTAAAGTGAGGTCTGTACTGTTATTTGTCATCACTTACATATGTAATTATATATGTTTGTGTAGTTGTTTATATCAATTCATTGACTTAATGTATATATCCATTTATACCTGTTAGCGTTGATCTTCGCAAAAAAATTGGTTGTTATTGCATAAATGGATTCATTCTTTTGAGTCGCATTAACAAGAGTGCCTTTCAATAAGTAGCCCATTATATGACGTCTTTGTCGGGCTGATTTTCTGGTATATCAATAATATTTTTCTTTTCTTCCTACAAAAAACAAAAACCTTAGAAATTTCTACCTGCTCTATGTAAAATGTTATGATAATCCAAAATCCATTCTTCCATTCTTTTGTTCCTGCTGATACAAACAATGAAATGAAATATTCATTTCATCTTCTTGACTTTCCATGCTTCGCCCTCCCTTCTATCTGCGTGTCTCTTGCCCTTACTTAACCTCAGCCAACATCTCATTAGCTGGGGTTAGGGGCTCATAAGGATGAGGTTGGCTAATTTATCTCCGCGTAATTCAACCTTTCCTCCAATGGTAGGAAGTTTGGTTACCATAAAGTATAATACCCCAGCAATTTATATTGTACATATTTTCTAAATATGATTTCATTCCTTTTGAATGCACTAAAATCAAAGTCAATCTAAATAAATGAAACTTTACTAAATTTTATGGGAAGATTTGGATGAAATCCAAAGCATGTCACATGCAAAGCTTAAAATACAATTATCAACTTGTGTATAAGATAATTCTAATATAAAAATTCTTAAGCATCAATTTGGTGCAAGTCTAATTAGTTTTTCACTCAATTGAAAGATAAAACGGTGAAAAGTTTTTTTTAGATATTCGGTCCTGAACTTTGCTTCTTTTATTTAAAAAGGAAAAAATGAATAATCGTAGTATTCACATAACTTCATAGTTTTATCGAGAAAAATCTACCGAATTAAAAGAAATACTTTCCGCATTTTCATGTCATGAAATATGTTTTACTTCGAATTCATAATAACTCTATTTCAAAATCGGTCAGCTCATTTCAACTATTTGATGTTTATAAGACTATTGTGGTTGTATTACATGATAAAATATATTGCATATTGTTTTCCTTATTCACATGCCTAAGCAATCTGCTCATTTGTATCAATATGAAATATGTCTAGATGTAAATACGTTCATTCTCATTCTGGTTCCAAACGCCACAAGGGTGATGCTCATATTACAGACAATATTTGTTATTGGAGTTGACAATATTTTGTAGTTCCTATCTTGTTCTTATAGGTGCAGATGGAATGTCTTGATCTAAATGGTTCATCCATGGAGAAGGATGGGCTGAAAAAATCAATGAGAAAGGTAACGATTCTTTCTGATGTTCTATATATTTCAACTATTATTTGTGGGTTTAATCATTCTACATTCCCCAGTAACATACAGATTAAGCATAATGAGGTCATGAAGGTGGGGGCCAGAGTTTATGTACCTGTCTCTGTTGCAGAAAGTAGAATTTCCAGACGATTTGACACTATACCCAGTGGAACTCTATATCCAAATGCTGATGAGATTGAATACTTGCAAAGGCTTGTCATGTACAAGGCATGTCTTTACTTCGACCATTAATTATCTTCATTCATGTCATCTGACAATTTTTATGAATTAGGTGTTTAACTTGCTTATCCACCGGTCATTAGTAGTTACATAATACACAAAAGAGTATGATGGTGTGCACACCCATGACCCACCTCCCCAACAGAAAAAAAGAGAGTCAATAAATAAAATAAAAAGAATGAGACACCTTATCTTGTTGGTTAAATGCGAAGACGGGGGTACTTTGCTATTAACCCTGTTGTAGCTTGATGGATCCTCTATATCTCCATAGTATGTTGTTATTACTTATTTTGCTTTTTCACATCTTGTTGAAAATTCAGGACGCTGCTCTAATTGTGCTAAATAAGCCCCCAAAATTGCCTGTTAAGGTTAGCTTCTCTAATGTCCTATTTTTTGCTCCCTTTGAGTCTTCTTTTATACATGTTATGTATGTATGACCGTCTTCTTGTTAGGGAAACCTACCCGTTCATAACAGCATGGATGCATTGGCAGCTGCAGCGTTGTCGTATGATTACGATGAGGGTCCTAAGTTGGTAAGTGTCTGGTTTGTATTATTCCTCTTAAGTGGGAACACAAACAGAGATGACAATCTCATTTTCAAATTCTCTATTATTGAGGTTCCTATCCTCCTAAGCAAGATGTCCCATAATATGAATAGAGATTGCATGAAGCCTTTTTAACATGTCCTCCCAAAGAGCATAAAGAATAATCTCTAATTCACATATCCTCCTAAAACCGATGTTTACTTGGTTACCACTTATGATTTAACACTTCCAAGGCATATATGTTTGTTGTTTCTCGTATGACTCCTTTATAGGTGCATCGTCTTGATAGAGAGAGCAGCGGCATTCTTTTAATGGGAAGAACAAAAGAAAGCACATCTCATCTTCAATGGTTGTTCAGTGACGTAAACAAAGCAAAATCCACATTTAAGGTACTTAGTGCCCCCAACGTTTTTTTTCCCATCTTTTTCGTGGGTAGGTTCTTCTTTTTCTTTTTTTTGGGTGTGGGGGCTGGCATGGATAGCTAGTGGGGGCAGCTAATTATATTTTCCCTTTAGTTATTAACATTTGACTGTTCTGATGGTGAAAGGCTTGGGATGATGCATGCGAAGCAACATGTCAGAGGTATTGGGCATTGGTCATAGGTTCTCCGAAAGAAAAAGAAGGCTTAATTTGTGCCCCGCTTTCGAAGGTCTTCTCTCTCTGCTAATCGTGTTTGTGTATGCATAAATTGGATGCTTGTGTATACATTGAATAATCTAATTTTAGGGTTAATGTAGTTGATCTTAAAGAATTTGAAAAAATTGAATGCCAGCCATTTGTTGTCATTGGGAACAGGTAGTTCTTGATGATGGGAAAGCTGAGAGGGTTATTTTGGCTCATGGCTCAAGCCTTGAAGCTTCGCAAGAGGCTGTAACAGAATACCGGGTGCTAGGTCCCATGATAAATGGATGCTCATGGATTGAGCTGCGGCCGCTTACAAGCCGGAAGCATCAGATTCGGGTGCATTGTGCAGAAGCTCTTGGTACACCAATAGTGGGAGACTACAAGTATGGGTGGTTTGTGCATCGTAGGTGGAAGCAAATGGCGAGGGTGGATGTGGAGCCAACAAGTGGGGAGCCTTACAAGTTGAGGAGGCCAGAGGGTTTGGATGTACAGAAAGGAAGTGTATTATCTAAGGTACCCTTGCTCCATCTTCACTGCAGGGAGCTTGTCCTTCCTAACATTGCCAAGTTTCTTCCCCATTTTAGAGGAAAACAATCAAGACCCCACACTAAGCTTGACTTAAAGCCCAACCTCCTCCGCTTTGTAGCATCAATGCCATCCCACATGAAAATTAGCTGGAATCTCATGTCGTCTTACTTGGTATAACCACCATAACCACAAACATGTTTTGGCTTTTTTGCTCATATCTTTTTAGTTTATCCCATCGAAAGGGATACAAAATCTTCATCAACCTAGGTATTTCTCTCAAGACTTCCAAACAATTATTGTCACTCAGTGAGTTGTAGGATGCGTAATTCCCAGATCTTTGAGTAATACCAAAACCACAATGAGAGTTTATACACAAGGAGAAATACCAAGAACAAAGAGAAGAATGGTCAAGAAAAATGGTACAGCTAAAAGGGCAATTTTCATCTTGTGGTCCATCTTAATTATCAACCAACTCAGTTCTTGTTCAGCCAAGCAGCCTCACTACAGTATCTCCCCTCTAGCAGAAAACCCTTTTTTCAAAACGGTATGGTCTTATCACATTGTTTAATATCGAACTACAACTAATCTCATATTTGTTTTGCAGTCAAGCGTTTTACTCACAAATTAATAAATAAAGCGTTATTTTACTGAAATTCTAGTGGACTAATAGTAGTGTTGATAGTCATATCTACTATTATATAAAGCTGGAAGGCATGAATGAAGACTTAGCAGTGGGATTAACCAAGGTAATAAGGTTACTGGTCGTGCACTAATTATTTTGTGAAAATTATTTATATTTAAATAGTACATGCATTGCGAGTGTACTAAATCTAATTTGATTTAAATGGGGAGTATTTTGGTAGTTGGTGGTGGTTTATTTATTTTTATTTTTTAACGGAGAGAGAGAGAGAGAGAGAGAGAGAGAGAGAGAGAGAGAGGTACTTAAAACGGGTCCATTTTTATCTTTCGAATGTGGGTTGGGCTGATCTAATGAGGATGTATACTAAGTAGAGTTTTAATTTTGGGGGGTGGACTATAGCCCAGGTCAAGCCCCCTTAGATCCGTCACTGCTCTCTGTCAAAAGCTTATTGTGTTTGTTAAGCGTGGGTAAGATCCAATCTAAAACGAATAAACTGATCGATCCAATCAAATTAATTGTTTTTCGGATTTATGAATTGAATAAATCGGATTGGATTCACTTTTTGAAAAACGAAAAATGTTGGATTGGTTTTGAATCCAGGATTGTGCTGATCCAAACTGATCCAGTTAGTATATATTATTTTTCTCTTAAAGTGATACTTTTTATGTGTCATTGGTGGTCATGATAGTCTATTTATCATGCTACTTTTTAATTTTTTTTATATGACTACAAGTTATTTGGTTTAATTTGGTCATATTTTCCAATTTGAAAAATTTTAAATTTTTCAGTAGTTGTATTACCAAGACTTTTTTTTTTCTTTGCTTATTTAATTAGATTGGATTGGTAGGACGAGTCAGATTGATTTGAATGCCAACCCTTAACTGTTTGTATTTAATTACTTAACCTTCTTTTTCTACCACTGCTGCTACTTTTTAATATATTTTTTATATTCTTCAATTTGATCAAACAATATGGCCTTTCTACTGAATTCTACTATTAATTCAAGCAGTTTATATTGGAAAGAGCTATTCACAAACTTAAAGGGATCCAAGTTCTTGTTTTCTTCTCTCTATTCCCTTAAGTTTCATCACTTATTTTACAATAAACCAAAACGCTTTATTTAGTATGCTTAGCTATTTTTCATTGTTAGCGTATTTTGGTGTAGTGATATTGTAAAGGCAATACTAAAGTAAATTATGGAAAAGTTAAGAACGTTTCACATGCATGGAGATTTTCGGAAATATTACTTACAATCATTATAACGATAGCGTTGTGTTTGTAAACCATTTCTTTCATTATTCTGCATTATAATATAGTGTGCTTGGGACAATGGTACTTTATTTTTGTAACTACACTGCGTATTTTCAAAATTTTATACCAAATTTTATTTGTTACTTCAAAAAAGTTAGGTACAAATGTACGATGTAGTATATAATTGTGTCTTGCTTAAATGGTGCCCTTCGGCCAACAATTTGCTGAAATATGGAAGACTATGGCATGTGGGTTTTGTCTCTATGATGGGAAAGATGTGGAGCCCGAATGGTACGGATGTTGCTCATTTAGAGTATTTCTAATGGTTGTATATATTTTTCGTGTAAAATATTGAGTAAAATGGTTTTACACATGAATTATGCCCATATTGTGTTCCATTGGCATTCGCGTAAAATTTGAATGGACTAATGAAATAAACACAATTGTAATATATCATTATATAGTCACATAGAACTTATATATATATATATATATATGAGCAATGATACACTTATCGGGTATTCTTACCGCATATTATTACAGCCATGCATTCTATGAATTGTACCTTCATAAGATTCAATCAAAATACAACTCATGTAATGCACCCAGTAATAATATGTGGTAATAATTGTAGGTAAAAAAAGCATTTTCCTATATGTATATATATATAGGGTAGTGTTAATACGTGTCCTAAGAACATATGTTAAGTATGATATAAATGAAAATAATTAGATATTGCATGAGCCATATACAAAGTTAGAAAAACATGGAAAGCATACACGGAATTTCTCAAATTCTTGAAATTTAAGGTAATCCTTTCAATGACGCTCTCTTTGTCTTGAAATATTGAACATCAATTAAATATTTGACTC